>WEIV01013775.1:1171-34972 GCA_013390005.1 Calyptomena viridis
AGAGACAAAAACTTTTTCTGAGATAAAAAGCCAGCAACAATAACTGTGAAATCCAGTATCTGTTAGAGTCACGCTCTGGTTTGCAATAAAATACATTTCATTTCCATTTGAAGAAATCATCCATAGCCATATTACAGAAAATGTTTTGGTTGGTCAACTGCTGTACTCACTAATGTATTTTTCTCAAGGCAGGAAAGGGCTGTTGTCTAGTTAAAGGCATAACTACAGGGCTCATGGAACTACTGCTACTAGTCTTGTTTGATGTATAGTTCTAGATAAACATAATGTAGTCTAAGAGGTGTAGGGAATTCTTCATTTATTTAATCCTTCCATGCTGTACTGACTTATATTTCAAACTTTCTCAAAACAGTAAAAATCAACAAGGTACCTTAGAAAATTAGTGTGAAATTAATAGTATCCTTTGAATTTGTGAGTATTGCTGATTGGATTTCTTGGTATTTGTCTGCTGTGGAAAGGTAGAATATTAAATTGCTTAATAAAGAGCTTTAACTAAGATCAATGTGTATTGGTGTTATGATAGCAGCTGTTTTTTGTGTTTTTTTTTTAAACCTTGAAAAATGCAGATTGAATGCAAATCTGACTTTCACAGGAATTAATTTTTTTTCATATGTTTTCTGGCTCTTTGCCCAAATACAGCATTGGGGAGGCTTAAAGAGGTCCTTGTTGCCTTTTGTTTTGAAAAAAGCACTTAAGTATATTTGTTCTCCATCTGAAATGATTATTAGTAATTAACTTAAACCTGTATCTCACAAATGAATGCAACCAATAAATCAAGTTAGTGTTTTAGTGGTGAGTTTGAAATCTGTTCAAGAGAGTAGAACACTAATTTAAAGGTAGTTGTTATCTTTATATAGTTAAAGAGCTCAGAAATGCATTTGCTTAAGAAACATCTGTGTTAATTAAAGGTACTGTGTGCACACAAAAGTTCTGTTATATTAGAATTGGTGAACATGGTTCAACCTCTTTCGGCGTAAAGTTTTCAATTCAAACTGCCCCACTACATGATTTGAGTGAAACAGCCAGACCTTGCCCTGAGATGGTTGGTGAGCGTTCACAAAATCACCCTGATAACAGGGCCAGTGAAATGGGTATCTGAGATGGGTCACAGTGGCCAACAATGGTTATGGTTATGGCTTAAACTGATGCTACTGCTGCTGCTTGATGAGGGAAAATGTCTAAGCCTTCAACTTACTTTGAGTGGATTTTGCTGTACTTTCTGGTAGAACTGACAGTCTTTTCTCTTAATGTTTGATGTTTGGAGGGTTTTTTTCTCCCCTCTTATACTTTAAGAAATGTTAATAATCTGTGGGCAGCTTTTTGTTGAGGCTGGAGGGAGGAATTTCACACTCTTCACTTAGTAGTGCCTTTAAAATATATGTATGATTATAATATATGTGCTCTAGAATCAGTTGTTTGGACTCTGGGCTTTGTATCTCTCAAAGGTAGATTTTATTCAAAGGAAAAATTCTGATGTCATTTAGATACACCAGTGTAAGGGTAGGACACCTTTTTTAAAAAGATAAGAGCATGTCAGCTTTCACTGCTATAATATATAATAGGTCACAAAAAAGTTAAAATAGAATAAAGCAGGAATTGTTTCAGGCAGAAAAAGCATACTGATATGTTACAGGCATATTTAAAAATAGCTTTTTGATTTTGAGACAAAGTAGAAATTAGTATAAACTCTTTTTAGAACACTTACTTTCAGCTCAGTCACATTTTATATGGTCTGCTGAAGGCTGTAATATGCTTTTTCAATTCGATGTATTACTGTTTCACTCTGGAGATTCACAAACCAAAGCTACAGACTTGTGAAAAACAAAGGAGGGACAGGTTTGCCATGTCTAGCAGGGATTGACATGCACCCACCCCACCTGAAAGAACCCAAAGAACAGCAAAGCATAAACAGAGAAAGGCACATAAACTCTTTCCCTCTAAAACAGGTGTGTGTGGCTTCACACTAATACAGTTGTAGATATTCCAAATTGATAAATTATTTCATACAAAAAATATTTTTCTTCCCTTATTCTACTAACCAGGAACTGCAATATTGTGCACTTAATATTATTCTGAACGAGCTTATGCTCTGTAGGTGATAATCTTCTAAAGAGCAACCAAAATCATTAGTTCCTCAGTTTTCACCCATTTCGGCCTCTATAAATGTCTAAGAGATTAGATAATTGCAATTAGTATTAACAAAACCAGATAAAAACTAACCTCTTGCAAGTTTTTTACCTTGGTTGTGTAAGGCTTAGGAGCAGAATAGTGGCTACCTTATTAAAGCAATAAAAAATAATAGGAGACAAAATTGGAGAATAGCTCAAAGTATGCATGTGTGGGACAATATAATTTGAGTTCTGGAATATGTAGGCAGTATTTATGATGGAGCAGAGAAACAATGGATTATACCATCCTGGAAAAACCTAGTTTACTAAGAGGTTGTGGCATGCTGGCAAAGTTTTTATTAAAGAATAATTCTGAGATAAATCAGAAGTTTTGAGAATGTTAAATTACTTTGGACATGAAAAATTCACCATTTTTAATTAACACTTTTCCCTCACTAGAAAATATTATATCTTTCCTGCTCTCCCCCTCCAAATGTAGTTCAGTAGTTAAAAAGTTAGGGAATTTTTTTTAAAGGATGAATTTTCTGATTCATTTGCTACGATTACAGTCCATGAAACAAAAGAGAACAATTATAATTAAGGATCCTTGTATTGCTTAGTCACACAAATGCTGCATAGCTGTACTCCCAAGTAAATGCTTTTTATTCTTTGTTAGACAAATTGAGCTTAAAACCCACAAATCAAGTGTAGACTTTTGCACTGTTACTTGCCAACCGTTACCTGCAAATGTAAAGCTAAAGAGCATATATGCCACCTTTTTCAGGGAAATGCTCCATGAGAAAAATACTTTTCTTCATCTGGTGCAGAAGTTGGGATTTTTGCTTAAATATCATGTGATATCCTTATTTTGTCAGAGCCAACAACTGAACACTGAGTCTTCTGGTGCCTGATTTACTTCCAGTTTTGGAGGTTTAGAATGCAAGGTAGCTGCTGCTTCTGTGCTGATGGTAGCTTGAGTTGCTGACCTGGTAAGATTGTCTAAATGAATTGCCCAAAAAAGACCAAGATTCCACACCATTTAACTATCTATTTATGATGTTACCTTGTTTTAAGAAACTGAAACCATCCATATGGACAGTTTTAACTTCATGTTTTCCAGATTTCCAAACCTTACTCTGTTAGTTTGCTGTCATACTTGTGGAAGTTTTAAGAATGGTGATTTAATGTGCTTTGAGTTGGATTATGTGTAGGGGAATAAACTTCTGCATGATCCATTTTTTCTCTTATTGCTTAAGTAAGATTTAGACTCAAATAAAAAAAGTTCAGACCAGTGAAAGTAGTGAGGACAAGGACAGATAGTTACATTCAGTAGAGATTAGGCAATATTAGATGTAACAATAGATCATAAAAACCCACAAATTCAGTGGAGAACACTCAGCTCTATCTGACTTTTAAAAAAGATGTTTTGCATTTAATCCTTTAATTTGGAGGCAATATTTTTGCTTCAATTTTTAATTTCTTTGCTTATTAAATATAATTTTTTATTAACTTTCCTCAGTTTTCTTCAGCTGTGTCCAATGATCATCATATCACATGTGCAAGGCCCTTTTATGTTTACTAATTCTTGAGTATTTATATGCCCTAAGATATACAAATGCTCAACCCCAAGACTGTGTAAATGTACCATGAATTTGGCTTACTGTCGTAAGTCTTAGAATTGTATATATCTGTTATTTAACATGCAAATATCAACCTACAGAACTCGGTTTTGCAGTATGAGCCATCCAGTTGCTTTTCTGTTTTTCAAATGTAAATTGATATTAGGATAATTGAAAATTTAGGTAGGAGAAGGCCTTAATGGGGTATTATCCAAACTCTTCTTAAAGCAGAGACAACTATGGTGTCAGATCAGTTACTCAGGTGTATATCCAGTCTGATGTTGAAGTTGGTACTATAGTAATTCACAACATACAATATGTGTCAATTTTACATTCCAAAGCAACATAGGTAGCAGAAACACTGAATTTAAGGTAAGATCAGTAAAAAATATACTGCACTGTATGGGCAACACATTCTTCAGTGCATCCTTTGTGGTGTTTAAAAATCCATGCAGTCAGCCAATTGCACTGAATGTCAAGGAAGATTTTTCCTCACCTTTCTCTCCTTCATTGCTCTCATCAGATTCCTAATAATACACAGGAAACTGGTATTCACACTCTTTTGTATAAAATAAAATCCCTTTGGTGTTGGGTCCAATACCAAACAAAATTATGGATGTTCAAAAGCGCTGAAAAGTAGATAACAATCATTCATCTCCTGATTAAGTTCCATCCTCAAATAAGAGTGGGAATGGATTACTGGATGGTGATGTGGTAACGTGCAGTGTGGTGCTGATGCTTTCAGACTGATTTGAAGTGGAATGTGTAAGCAGTTAGGAATTTAGCAGCCCAGGTGTTACTAGTAGTTTGCAGGAAGCAAGCTAATGTACTGTGAGTGAGAACTTGATGGTTCATGGTCTAGTTCTTGTTATTTCAGTGACATGCTGTGCAGCTTCAGCAAAATGACTGTTCCTTCTCCTTACTTTTATGCTCACCTGCTGGAGGTATTTCCTTATAGAAGTACTGAGTTTTGCACAACATTATTGTTCATTGGAAATTTCATTGGTATTGTCAATGGAGAAGTGAAAAACTGACTTGGTATCAACACTGATCACATTGTTTTGGGTTTTTGCTCTTGCTTGGTAAATTAACTGGTATTGAATGCCAGGCATATACTAAGTTTTTGATAACACTTCATTTTGTAATTCAGTTACTACAAAAAAATAAGTAAAGAAGCAGAAGAGGCACTATATATAGCTATAAAAAGGTTAAAACTATGAGTGTCAGTACAACATACTATAGTGTTACCATAAAATGTGTTTCAGGATAGTCCTGATCTGTGCTGAGGCTCCAAATACAAATGCCAGAAGATAGTAGCGAAATTACAAATTTTTAGTTAGCTTTTTATCAGTGATAGTCACTGTTCTATAAGTCTGTAAAACTAACAGGTGATCATTTTAGGTCCCTTCTAAGTGAAGTATTCTGTTCAGCTTTATTCTAAAATTTTAAGTATTTACTGAACAACACAGCATTTATTCTCTTTAAACTTCTCATAAGACTAGGGCATTAGAATTTGAAACACAGCATTTTAAGGTATTCCCTATGAGTAACCATGTTTATGGTTTAATAATGTAGCTATTAGCTTCCACAGTGTATTCAGTGATATTTGAATTAATCTTGTGATAATTTTCAGTGAAACTGTTAAGATACTGCACTTGGGCTACCTTATTTTTATGTAACAAAAATAAGTGGACATGAAAAAAGGATAATTTGTGCTACTTTATTTCTTTTTCTTCCCACCCACTTTCCTTCTCCCTGGTTTCTCAGTCAGTCCTGATGGAAAAAATTATACTAGATGATGTGCAACTGTGTCTTTTCCCCAGGCAGCCTCTCACTGCTGATAGTTATTCTTTGGCAGTCTGAATCTTTCATCTTGGCATTATGATACAGCCTGAATGAGAAAATTAACATTAATAGCAGCAGCAAGTGTGAGGGGAGCTAGTTTAGGCTGCTAAATTTCATTCCCATGTAGTACTCTTGAGGGGAGTAGGACCACTGAGACTTGATGTGCGTGGAAAAAGAGCCGAGGCAGTGTATTTGGACTTTATTTCCCCTTGTTCTTAGAAAAACATTCTTCTTCACTGCTGCATATTTTCACGCTTTTTATGTCTTTTTTTAAAACATCCTCATGTGAATAAATTTACTCAGAGAATAAATTTACCTATAAGCAAACCTATTTGAATGGGTGAATAAGAATTTCAGCTTTTTCTTTTACTTTTTAGGTTTTTCTCCTCCATGAATGTCTATAAACAATAGTAAATGGTTTTGATAGCTCAAAATTGAGGCAGAAAAGAACAAAATAGATGTTAGAAACTGACAATTTTTAAGACAACTATTTTTTCTGGTGTTTGAGGTGGGGGTGGTTTGGGTCTTTGTTTTAGTGTCTTGCTCACAATTCTGAAGGCCATCATCAGAAGTTATATTCAGGCAAACCTTTGGCATGATATTAGATGGTATTGCAAACATCACCAACAGAGGTGAAATATTCATTCTTACCAGCTTCTATTTCAGGCAAACAGGAGTGAAATTTTGTGGGATGAAATAATGGCATTTTTGGTTTTTGGGCACTTCTTTCTGGCTTTTCAGAGACTTTCTGTAAATTATGAGACCCAAGAATATAGTGTTGAAGTATGCATATAGATGATTAGGTTCAGTCCTGAAGCTCAGTCTCATTGAACAAACAGTGAGAAACCTCAAGACATGAAGTGAGAAATCACTGGATCTGTGGAGCAACAGGGTGCAAAGGTGACTGGACATAGAGCAGCATGAGGAATGGCTGGATTTCACAGGTTGTTAGTGGTGAGAAAGGTGGCTAGACCTCACCAATAACTGGGAGGAGTATTAGAAACCTTTTGAGAAGTGAGACCTTGCAGGCCAAATGGTGTCTTGCTAGTTGTATCATTGATGCCTGTGTAAGGCAGAGATGATCTCAAGAGCAGTATCAGAAATCCTGAATTTTGGAACATTGTAGTGATTCTAGGATTAGAAATCAAAATGTAATCAGGCTCAGGTAGTTGATTTGGGAGGAAGCAAGAGTAGATAGAGGGATGAGGAAGAGCAACCATGTGAAAATGGAGAGAAGGGAATATAAACATGGCAGGTCATTTTTAAATAAGCTGGCCGTGGTCAAGCATGTTACAAGTATGGTCAACATGGATCTCACTCCTTATCACTGCAGTTTGTTGTGTCTTAGTTTTCAACTTCAATCTTGATTATTGTCTGTGTGAGTGCACTCTCATGTATGTGACCACTGGTGACCTTGAAGGAGCACTATGCAGTGGGTAGGATGAGAGATCAGGGTTCATCTACTGGAGAAAGAGCCATGGGTCACAGGAGGCCATAAGTCTGGAGTTTTAACTGTAGAGATATCTAACAGGAGGACCTGCTGCTCCAGGGGCCTGGAGTCCAGGGCCACCTACCAGGGATCCATGTGTTTGACTGCTGATAGCCTCCTGTCTTGATCCCTGAGAGTGGATGTTCTGATGGTGTTCATGGAAGTGTTTGTCTTTATGTAGGTTGAGGTAAAGGTATGTTTCTCCAATTACACTGGTCTGTATGGCCAGACATGTCAGCATCATTCGCATCCCTGAACCTTTGGGATATGTGTGGATTCATGTCAGGAAGGTGAAAGCCACAGCAACCAGCCTCCCTCACTCTGTGCAGGTGTGGAGGTATCATAGGTTGCAGAGCCCATCAATGTCCTCTTTTAGTAATTTATCATAGATTGTGAGCCCTGCAGCACCTGTGGGGGCATGGCAGACCACTAGTGAGTGAGGAACCCCTGCCTATTTGGTGCTCAGGATAGACTGGCATGAGGCAGGGACCTCCCCCAACAGCTTTGCCCCACCATCTCCAGAGGAGAGCAAATAGAGCAAACATAGTGACTGGGGAGGTGGCCCCAAGGTTTGCAGGTCATGGATACAGGGGGTGCTCCAAATGCACACCAGGGATAGGTGTGCTCAGGTGCACTTCCACCTGGAGAGACACCTTATACTGTGTCTGTCTCTGTTGGATCACCACATGGCTGTCACGTGAGAAGCAAGTTATGGGGTATTTATTATTAGCCCTTAAAGCCATCTGCAGTAACCAGACTTGTCAAGCTGTGGTCATTACACGTGAGATTTGTCATCTTGTCCCACCCTGAGTAGCTGCCAAGCCCTGCGATTGTGGGAGTTTTCTTTCCTGCTCTGTTATCTCATGTGCTGGATGGGGCACAGTTGAGCTTCCCCTGTGAGTAGTTTCCAGTCAAATCTAAATTTGTATTTTTCAAATGTATGTTCAAACCTCTACCCAAACTCTTATCTGTACTGACATACTTGTTTCCAGAATGTTACGGGGGAGCAGGTCGTGTAGCCTGCTTTGTCTAGAATTTGAGTCAAGTGCTTTGATCCCTTTCTCATTAACAGTTTCTCACTGTGTTGAATAAGCGTTTACAGTTTATTTTCCAGCCCACCTGAGGTGGCTTCCCTTCACACAACTGATTTTGAAAAAGTTCACTGTGATTAGTTTACATTTTAACACCTCAGTTGCATTATTTACAGAACTGTGTTCTCACCTCACTAGTGGAAGCGTTCTTCATACAGCAATGCTGACTGTCATTTCTCCAGAATTATCTGGGATTGCTGTAGTCTTTCTAAGGTATGTAATCAATCTGGCATTTTCTGGGAAAGGCCTATTGTAAACAGCCCTATGCTGAAGGAAACCACAGTGTAGACGGACTACCCACATGGAGGAGAAGAGTTTGACTGCCAGGTACTCAGAGTTTGTGTCTTTCCCACATCCTGTACCATAGGGCCTCTTTCAAGGCTTAATTTTCTCATCTAGTAGGTCTCAAAGAGCTCCAAATGTGCTGTGAGAGGTGGCTTAGTGGCCATTGTGACAGTGACTTCAGCTGTCCACCTCATTCCTTTGCTTATCACAGCGTGACAGGAAATGCTTATGACTTAAAAATGCTTAATCCAAGTGATTTGTGTGAATAAGTGATATTGTAAATTTATGCATCAGCACTGTGGGTACAACTTTGCTCTTACCAACAGGATTAAAAATGTAGACTGTATAATTTGGGGGGAAAAAAATGATGGAGATCTTACACTGCCAGTTCTTCGGGCATCAGTGTATGTCCAGTGTAGTCATATATGAGCGGATCCACCACTGTTGGAACTCTGTGGCTAAGAGCATAAGAGGGAATCAAAGCATTAAAATAATAATTTTCAACATCCTTTGCTAACATGTACTAAAAGCTGCAAAATATTTCTAAAGTAATCCACTGCAGGTTGGCTATTCTGGAAAGAGTTGTTTAGAAAAATATAGATGCATATTCTGCTTGTATTTCCAAACTTCCGCATAAACTCAAAATTTACGTTTAAAAGTACAGACTGGAGTTTATCTTAATGTTGCATTCATAAACAGTTAAGAAACTGGCACAGCTTCTAAAATACGGAATATTAGTGTTTTACTGTTTCCTTTCTACTTTCATACTACCCTACTCGTGTCTGACTTTGGCTATTCTGAATAAGCATCATGATTAAAACATCAGTGTATTAGTTTTAAATGCTTTATAAACAGAAACAGTAATGTAGTATAAACAGGAAGAGCAAATATTACAATGATGCATTATTAAAAAAAAATAAAATCAGAATGTGGTTATTTGAAGTCACCTAGCACAATATGAACTTGATGGCATTTCCACCCAATTTTACAAACTCTCCTATAGTTCTTGATAGTTTAACTAGAACCATTGAATTAAGGTACCCTACTGTAGGTACATGAGATTTTTTTAATATTCCAAGGGGAAGAATTAACAGATTAACATTATACATTTCAGGGATTTGTGTGGTGTTGCATTTTTATGTTTTCATTATATATTCTCATTAAGGATGAAAATGTTACATTTATTTTATTCCATTTATGACGATTGACTTAAACAGATAAAATTTTTTTGCATTGAACAAGATGCTTTTGATAGAATAATGAGTGTATTATTATTAAGGCAATCTTCTGATTTCATCAAAATTGCTAAAATTTTTTTAAGAAAGTATGAATTAGCTGAAAAATGACCTGAATTGTTTCTTGTTTTTTTGCTGTCTTCTGGCACTTAGATACTAAAAATGTCACACTTAATTTGAAACTTAGATTAACAGCTCCCTGTTGATGCAGATTTAAAAGAACAACATTATTAAAAGTGTGTATTATGTTCTCTCTCTATTTGCTGGACTTGTAAGAAAAGTAAAAACTGACCTTTAGCAGTTCTTTCAGTTGTGTGGTTTGGGAATATCTTTCAGTATCTTTTAATACATGTAAAAAAAACCAACTAAAGCTGTGATGAAAATTACAGTAGACAGACTCAAGGGAATAACTCCAAAGAATGTGTAAATTTAATACAAAAGCAAAACATCTGTTAGAAGATGTTTCTTAGGACTAATGCAACCTAACATGCTGGATGCTGACTGGATGTGGGTGGAAAAGAGATTGAAGGCTGTCTGTACCTCCGAAGAAATATTGCATCTTTTCATCAACTAAATAAACTTCAAAAAGTTAGAGAAAGGAGTTCTACTTTATCACAGTTTTACTTTTTGCCTTTTCACCAATTTAACACTCTTCCTTTTAAAATGTATAGCCAAAAGTCTCACTCATTGGTGGTGTAGGGATGTACAAAATAGGGGAGAGAGATGCATGCAGTTTGGGGGCATACAGAGCAAGCTGTGTAATTACATTAACATTAGTGCTTAGAACAGGCAAAAGAAAGCTTGTTTTCTTATACTTAAAGGAAGCTCTTGGTATCTCATTATGTAAGAAGAAGAAGGGTTAAAGACAATAAAGGTCATTTCAACTTCTAGATCACAATAATTTAAATTATTTTTGATATTAAAACCTTAAACAGTGCTAAACTTGTGAATTTCTGTAGTTCAAATCTAGAAAATAATATTTTAGGCATAAGGTCAGTGATCGGGACTTTTGAGTAGTGATGGAAGAAGATTGAAAGTATCACAGAATCATCAATGTTGTAAGAGACCTTCAAGATCATTTAGTCTAACCACCAATCTACCACCACCATAAACACTCCTGAATCATATCCCCAAGTGTCACATGTGGTCATCTCTTGAATGCTTTCAGATACGGTGACATGCTTGGGCAACTTCTTCAAATTCCTAACCACTCTTCCAGTGATTTTTTTTACTAGTATCTAAACTGAACCTCCCCATAATTTAAGGCCATTTTGTCTCATCATTTCACTTGGGAGATGACAGAAGAGACTGACTCCCACATCACTACAACCTCTTTTCAAAAAGTATGCTAAAGGAAGATGTCTGTTCTAGTCTGTGAAATAATTTGTGGGCAAACAAGATATCCCCTACCATTTCCTCTAGTGTTGACAGGGGCTTGTACTCTGAAGGTCTCTGTAATGGCACAAAGCCATCACATCAGTCTCCTCTCCTGGGCCTTCTCTCCTTCATACTGTTTCCTGAAAAGCAGAGCATTTAGCCCGTGGGACTCATTTTAGTAATTTTGCTTATGTAACTATTGATAGAGCAGAGCCCATGAGAGCATACAACTTGGATAAATTTTAAACAAATGATACTTTATTTGTTGTATTTCTAGCTTTCATGCCTTTTACTGTCTTTATCTCCAGTATCTTGAAAGCAAAGTAATTTCTGGTTAAGTACAATGTAGTCTAAAGTGCTTGAAGATCACAATGACATTCACCAAGCTGTACACTTAACTATATGTGTCTCTGTAGACATATTTTCTTGTCTATATTTGTTGTGGCAATTCCTTATTTTTACAAGGAGTAGAAATATTAAGGTACTGGGATCTTTAACTTTCATCATGTTCTGAGAACTTGACTTGTGCCTTAAAATTAAGGATCATGGAAATAGATTTGATTAAAGGGTCGTACAATGGGGAAGGTCAAACACGAGTATTATAAACATAGTGTAAACTCTTTGGACTTAAATATTATAGAATATTCTTTGGAGTATCATGTTAATGGTTAATATCTGAACTATTTAAAATAGAGGGGAAATGTTGTATTGCAAATGTTGCAATGAAGAGCTACTCCTATAGTCCAAGAGAGCATTTTTCATTTAAAACACCAGTCTTGAGCCTTCCGAATTCCCATATAAATGTAGAATGAAAATACATGTACATTTTTGCTGCAAATTTGCAGATAAAGCTGATCTCATGAATTTTTTGGATGGCTTAAACTCAATTAATGCTTCCAAATGTCTGTTGCTTATGCATAGCTAGGTATGCTATAGTTCTTTTTGTAATTCCAACACAAATTTGAACTTCTGAAGACCTGGCTTTTCACGTAATTTAGATATACTTAATATTCAGGTGGAATAATTACACTAACCACATCAAATATATTTAATCAAATGGGAGGAAGTAAAATTCTTTCCGTTAACCAAAAAATTGACTTTCAATTTCTTATAAATACTTTTACTTTGTTATACCATGCCTTTAAAAAGCGATACGTGCAAGACAAAATATCCTCTAAAGAAAAAGATTGAATAATTTTGTGGAACAAATACTTAGTATTATTTTACTCTTTTTGAACACAGTGAAAGTTAACATATCTTAAATTTTAACATGAGTATTATAATACAAAAGTTAAGACTAATGTGTGTTCATTATAAATCCTATCCAATAAAATATCTAGTAGCTATGACTTGATAGACAATCAATTTGCTGAGTGAAAAGGTCAGATATTAAATATATAAATACTTGTTTTCCATCATTCAAGGTACAGGGATTTTTGCCTCAGATTTGAATGTACGCAGAACATTGTGATCTTTCCTGGCATAAGGTTTAAATGTTTTTTTCAGAGAAATATTTAGGGATTTATTTTCCTAACCGGTTGTTCAGTGGACATACATGACCAAAATGTTTTTATACTGCATGCAATGAAAAAATATCAGGGAAAAATCCTTGCCCTTTAATGCAGTTGTGTTTCTTTGGCAACCGTGTAAGCCTAATGACATGGTCTTGCCTTGTGTAGTCATATGCCAGTAATAGCTCAAGTGGTTTTACAGGGCTTAATCTCACAATTTTAATAATAAGCCAAGTTTTGTTCATCCTTATTACCCATCTTAGTCATTCTAGGAATACATGGGAATTCTTGAGTTGTCCTGAAAATCCACTGTATTGTTGATCACGTCATTCCTATGTTGAAACCTAAAAAGACTTCAAGTATTACAGTACCAAGTGGCTAAAGTTCCACGTTAGTAAAATGAAATACACATAAATACTGAAATAAGGCATTGGCCATCTCAGAGAAATCCAAACTTCTTCAGAGGACTTCTAAGCAGCTTGTTTTATTCTGCACATATGTAAGGATAATAATTTTCCTAAAGTAGTGACAAATTTAGCATTACCTCTTCATCATGTTTTGTTTTCTGAATATCATAATGATTAATTTATAAAACGAAATGGTTTTTCATGAACCTGTATTTCCATTTCATGGTGGCCTTATTCTCTGTAAATCAGTTATAAAAAAAAGTGTCATTTATCTCTTTCTGATCTAGTAGTTTAAACTTCCTGCCACTCACTGTCATCCTAGTTCTATCACTATGGCAAATGAATATTAGAAACCCACAGAAAACATCTGAGACTGAGAAAGTGAATTTACTATTATTCCACTTCTAGATTAGAAAATTCAAGTGTGAATTACTTATTTGTCTACAATTCTGACTCTAGAATTAGAGAGAGTCTCTCTATATTTAAGTGTCTTAAAACAATAACCTGTATTGTATTCTGCAGAAGATCAATTTTGCAATAGAGCTTAAGACAAGGTGCAGGCTTTTGTTTGTGTTTTTTACAGATTCTTTAATCTACACTCTCCATAAAACAAAGATTTAAAGTTTAATTAAAATTTAATACTTAAGTTAGTTGTAGTTGCCACAGGTACTAGTATGCTTTCCAATAGCATCATTTCATATAAAACATTTTTATTTCAGTATAATTGCTAAACTCAATCAAAATACTTCACTGTCCTTCAACAGTAAAGCATATTTACGTAGGTTGTGTGTGTGCTGATATATTAACACTTATAAATACACATGCCTTACATTCACATACAGGTATAAAAAAGAAATATATGAAGAAATATGTTTTATTATGAATTTGAAACTTAGTTAAATCTGTATTTTTCTACCTTAGGAGATCACACTTTCAAAGACTATAAAAGCCTGATTCTCCTTTTGAAAACTACTTAAACTATTCCCTGGATATTCTGTGTTTGAAAGTAATATTTCTATTCTTTGTCTAACTATTGAACAGTAAAGAATATATATTTGAAGAGTCAACAGAAGTCTGGTTTGGATTTTTGTTTTCGTGAGCATCTGGAATCCACCAGAATTCACTGTGAACTGAACTGTATCAGAAAGCTGTCAGTTGATTCTATGGCTTGCAAAAATAAGCACATGAATAAATGTACTGGGAAATATATTAACCTGTCGTTTTTATCATTGATGTCTTTCCTACAAAGAATAGAAAAACGTTAAACTTACCTTTTTGTTTTCCTATATGTGAAACTTTTTTTTTCCCCTTTAGAAGGCAGTCCGCCAAAAAAGAGAAGTAATAACATAGTTGTACTGCCTCCCATCTTTTAAAGGATATTGCTCCATTCTTTTATTTATATCTAGAGCCAGAGGCTGCTTTTAAAATATTTAAGCTGCCTAAATGAAAATATGATTTAAAAATAAAAGGTATTAATGAATCTGTGCATTCAACTCCAGGAGCTTATTTAAAACAAAGCAAACAAGTTTTAGTGGGTACATAGGTACAGACACTTACCTCTTTCATTCAGTTGTTTGAATTTTTTAGTACTTGGGATGGATGCAATTATTGAGAAAAGTTATTGCCCAGGAATTGCATCAATCATTTACTTAGAAAGAGGAAGAATGCATTTGTTTGGGTTTTTTTCTCAAGTATTACTCTACTAAAAGAGAATAGTTATTTCTGCTAAATATATTTAAATTGCAGTTAACAAAAACACCTAGATAGCTATGATCTGCTGCACAGGTGGCAAAACATCTACTGCTTTTATTGTGTTCACAAATGTTAGGAAAAAAGTCTCATGATTCTACATTGAATTTCAACCACTGAAGAAATACTACTAGTATTTGGGGAGCACAGGGTGGAGGAAGAGAAACAAATCAAAATACACTTCTTTGAATGGTTGCATCTAGTCTGTTAGGAATGGGGTCTCACAAGTTTCTCACTTCAGTGGCCCAGTAACCTGTGTTAGAAGCTACAAAAAGACTGGTAAGTGTTTTGTTCTTGTAAAATCGATTCAGTAAGATTCCTTTTGCCAAGGGAAATGGTGTGGGCACACAGGGCTTCACCATGGCTCGGGTGGGGAGCACCATGTACCCTGTGCCCCTTGGTGCTGCCCAGCATTACCACAAAGCTATTCACAGTTCTTGTTTGGGCTCTTGCATTTACTGTTTTCTGGCACTGCCCAACTCGGTGTTGTTTGAGTGCTGTGTTAGGAATAGGGTTTCTCTCAAACCGTCAGCCCCAGTCCCAGCTTCTGGATGGGGGTCATTATTCTTTCTGATGAAGCACAATTGCACTCTACAGAACAGAGTTGCAGGAGGATGAGGAAAGAAGCACTTAATCTTCATCAAATGTATGGTAGGATTTTAGTTTTTTTGAAGGACAGATCAGGCTTTTACCTTTAGAATTAGAAGAAGCAATATGTGTCCCTTGTAATTTTTACTTTGAAGTTCCACAGATTAGCAGATCTGTGATAAAAATCTACTTGATTTGGGGAAGCAAAGCCATGTCGTTGTGCATTAGACAAAAGTAAAATGAAAATTAGAGTGATGAAAAACCCCAGTGCCACACTTAATCTCATTGATTGAAATGTTTAATTGGAGTGCCACAACAGTTTTTACAATTAAAGCTGTGCTCAGACCAAAGCTCTTTTCCAATTAGATTCTCATGGGGTTCACTTTCCCATAAATATACAGGAACTTGGCCAATAGATTATTTGCTTCATGAAATTTCAGCCTCCAGAAAAACTGCAGAAATGTTCTGACACCTTTAAGCTTTCTTTATCCTTTATTACCCCAATAGTGACAGTTGAAAAGGCATTTTCAAAAACAATTATGTTTTAATAGGAAGCAGTTAAACAGCTTTTTCAAAAATAGTAGGACTAAAAAGATCATGAGTGATTATCGTCAGACTAAATTGTACAAAGGATGCATTACAATGCTTTTAGGAAATACATTATACATGCTTTTAATAAGTCTTTGAAAAGTCTTAACCCTAAAGTCAGCATGCTATACTTTGTTAGTCCTATATTCCCTATACTTTATTATTTTCTAACATAAATATAGGCTTTTTATGTTTTTAAATCATGTTTGTGCATTAACACTAGAATTGTAAGCTATGCAATTTCAAAGTGCCATTGAAAAGTTAGCTTTTGTGTTATAAGAACTACATGTTGATTATGGGTCTCATCCATGATCACTGGAAAGGAACCTACTGAATTTTCTTAGCCACTTTTCAAGGACCCAAAAGTTATTCTTTTTTATAGGTAGTACTGTGATTTATTCCTACTTTGGCTATTTCCTAGAGGAAGGATTTGGGAAAATGTAAATCTAATAATGCCGTAACCACCATCTTAAGCTTAAACCCTCAATTTTATCTACTCCTTTTTAGCTTTTTTTTTTTTTAAAAAAAAAAGGGTTTATATATTTGGGGATAAGAAGTCTTACAGAATATATTGTTATGCTGTTACTTTCCAATAATAGAATAGGTTTTGCCAAATGATTTTCAAATAATGTTCTTTAGACAAAAGAATATATTTAGGATAATGACATCTGAATTTCTACCCTTTCTTTAGAACTTTTTGGGAATTTGGTTGTCTTGTCTAGATAACAGGTATAATTTAAAGTGACTTAACTGTATATTAAACAAACATAGACATTATGTTTATTTAATAATGAATTATACTTGGCTTATAGAAATTGTGTGTAATGATGTATTATGTATTACTTTGCTGTAGTGTAAGCCACTAGAACAATGTCATCTTGATGAGCTGTTCATAACAATCCCATAACAACTGAAGAATGAAGCTCCATTGCTTACTTGTGTTCTTGGCCCAGTATTTTTCTTGTTTGCTTTTAAGTACAGTGTTGACAAAGATTCTGTCTTTGTTTTGTTCTGAATAACCCTTTATTTGTATTTTGATGTTTTAAAAAACTCACAAAAATATTAACTGTAGAAATATAAGAGTTGGAACAAGTAATCTGCTAGGTCTGAAATTAGATGAGATAATTTCCATGCTTGGAAATGCTGCATATAGTTCCTGTAAGCAGGGATATCTATACCATATCCCTGGTATGCTTGCTGTGTGGCTGGACTGAGTCCACCCTTTTTTACCATCTATTTTCTTGCTTTTTGACTCCAGTACTTGGGTTTGGGGAGGCAAGGTCACCTGCTCTGAGTATCTGCACACTTGATGTAGGCACCATCATTGTGTGGTGGTTGCTTCAATTAAACTAAGTGGTTTCCCTGATAACTTTCTTGTAATTGGATCACTGATCTTATTAGGAAACTGTTTATACAAAGAGATTGATTCATGCTTGTATAGTACCTGGCAGGCATATTTTGATGTTGATGCTATTACAGTGATGCTCAGAAATAGAATTTTGGCTAAATTGTTCAAGTCTCAGTAGCATCTTGCATTTACAAGGAAGTTTGTAATCTGGAAAATTTGAAATTTTCCAATTTCAGCAAAGTAATGAGTGCTCAGAGTCTATTTCACCATATCTACGTTGTCTAGCACGTGTGGAACAACCACCAGAGGTTCTCATTTTTGGGATGGGAGATTTCAATCTCAGTAACATGACAGTGTTACCTATTGCTGACACATCTCTAACATCTTACTGTTGTTTAACTCTTTTATGTTGCTAAGGCTGATCATGATAGCTCATAAATATAAAATAAGCCTCTAGCTAACTAAACTCTTGCGTTTAGCACTTTTATAGTGTGAAGTAGATGTAAATAAGATTACAATTTGACCTAGTTGAGTTTTTTAAAATTTCCTTGTAAGGTTTTATTTTTATGTAGGTGGTATAGACAAGAATACCTCAGAAAGTTGTGGATTTGTTTATTTTTTCATTCAGCTCTTCATTCTGCAGAATGTTTCCAAAGCATTTAAAAATATAGCAAACTTAAACCTGGATTTCTTTCCCAAGAATAAGAGCAATAGCTTGATTACCGTATATTTGTGGTAATGAAAGTAATGAAAGTGTTTATGTGCTGAGTAAACAGAATTTGAGGAACAGCTAAACAGAGAGCTTTCTATCTAGTTCAAAACAAGTGGGTACCTTTGGTCATTTTGATCTCTTTGAAAAGTGGCTTTGAAGGTGTGTGCCCACTCCCTGTTTAAATTTCAGTCTCATTATCCTTTGATATGTCGACCCTTTTAGCTCTAAGAACTGTGTGTGTGAGCACAGTGGAAGCAACTGCATGAAGCTGAAATACTTGCTCAGCTATGTAGTCAAGAGTGGTTTAGGAAGAATATTGTCCAAATTTACTGTGCATTTGCATAGATGGAAAAACAAATGGAGTGGAAATCTGTAAGTCCCTTGTTCATTCTGCAGATGTTATACCTTCTCATGCTGTAAAGAAGTTTTGTGATGTACAAAACAAGGTTTTTCTCTTGGAAATTTCTTGGACACTAAGACCACCTCAGTAATTATGCTCCATTTTTCTTTTAAAAGAAGGTTGAAAATTCATGTCATTGTATCAATTTATTGAGAAAATAGGGCCTGAAATTCAACAGAATCTTTTGCCATTGTATTCAATATAGCATGAAGGAGCAATTTGAGTATGGTAGTCACTCTATGAAGAGTAATATTGATGGTGTTAAACAAGTTAAAGTAGATCCTGCATGTTAAAACCAGAATAATATTTATTAGTTAATAAAAATGCAGAACTATGAAAGTCAGATGAATAACCAGGATTACTTTAGTAACTGATGAGGGAAATAACTCTGGAATTCTGCAGGGGCAGGAGAAAGAAAATGGAAGAATATATGAATGTTAATTCCCCTTCCTCTATCCTGCACATTCTGATGAAATTTGCAAGTTAGATGTCTCAGTCTTCAAAAGGAGAGTGTAGTCTTACTGAAGTTTGCATTAGCGTAATATCGATTATATAGAGTATAAATACATTCTTTGATCTCTCTATTTTTCATCAGTACTTTGAAATCATTGCACATCAGGAATTAAAACTACCCAATCCAGAAGTAGCAGCACACCATGTCTTGCTTTTGGTTTAGTTTTTTGTTGAGTTTGATTTGATTGGGGTTTTTTGTTAATCCTCACTAGGAATTAAAATACTTCCTCTGCCAAGGATACTTAATCTATTTCCTTGCTTATTCAAGAATGTTAAAGGAGGTCTGTCCTCTTATGATCAACTACAACAACAAAAAAAGGATTTTTAATATTCTATGACAACTGCTTCAACAGTTTTGTTTTTCCCTATATCTTTAGTCTGATTTTCCACTTGGATGTTTTACTTGTAGTGTTAAAATAAGATCGTGAATAGCTACATCTATTGACAATGTAAAAGATAGTGTAGCGGTTGTAGTGATGGATTAGTGCACCAAAAGGAATTGGATCAATGCAGTTTACTGTTGATCAAACTAACAGACACCTACTTGTCGGTACAAATGCATGGTGGACTATGATGGATTATAAAAGAGAAGTATAATAGCAAATTCAACATAAAATGATTATCACTCATAACTCTCTAACCTCTAACAATTTGCGGTACAAAGATTTCTGGGCCAGGGGTGGTACTTCTCTTCAATATTATCGTATGTATAAACACAGTTACTGAAAACCCTCAGATATGGTGAAGAGAGGGCTTCTGTATTTTTTCCCCCCACTGTTCAGAACGATCTGTCTGGTGTCATTTGTGTGTATGAACAATGAATATATATTATTAATGAAGAGTAAGTGTTCATTGGTGAATATATTTACAATTATATGGGACTGATGAATTGTTCCAAGCTGCCAGAATGCTTATAGATGGATCCATTGTTCCTTAGAAAAATAGTTGCAATTGTCCAATACATTAAACCTTAAGAAGGAAAATACACATGGAATTCAGTATTCATTCACACCTCTTTAGGTGTTTCTAAGTGTTATGAAAAAACACAGCTTTTTAAATTTAAAACCAGTTGCTGATTAAAGACAAAGCTATAAGGACATAAAAGGAAAGCAATTTGAAATATACTTCCATTGTGTTCTCACACATGCATGATTGTGCGGAAACTAGAGAGTAAAATTTAGTTAAAATAATTCCCCCTCATACATCCTCTCCCTTGCCCATCCTTTTCACAGCAGTTGGAAACGGTACTTGTGCCACTTGCTTGACTGTTTGTACAGGCATAACCTCCTATTTCTCATGCTGGTTGCCAAGCAACTATTTTTGCATTTCATGCCTTGCACTGCCGGCATTAATTTCTGTCATGTTCTTTGTTTGTTTATTATATACTAAAGAAATGTGTGCACAGGAAAATGAGGACATTTTTTGTGAGGAAAACAAAAAAGTGTATTTGGTAATAAACCAGTATGTTCACTGGATACTTTAGAGAAAAACTCATACAGTCATTTCAGAGAGGACCTAAAAGTTACCCTCCAGCCTGTGCAAAATCAAACTGGGACTCAGAATGAATCTTTATGAAATATATCAAATATCTGGACTCCAAAGGTAAGCAAAGGGATATCTGGCATTAGAGTAGGATTAGGGTAATTTTCCTCAGTCCCTTCTTCCTTCTCTGTCTCTAGCTGTGTATTAGATGTTTTCTACTGTCTTGTAGCTACACAGCTCTTCAAACTCTCAAGTACAGATGTGCTCTCATTGCCCCTAAAACTGGCCTGCGTAATTCCTGAGCAGTTTAAGTAGAAAGAACTCTTTCAGGCCTGGATGAGTTTTCTTTCTGACACTGAATTGGTTTCCTGTTTTGTAAAAGAAGGAGAAAAAACTCAATAGAGAGATTATTTCTTTGTTGCAGCTACTGTTTATTAATACTTTTTCAATCTGAATAATATCATAGAATCATATAACGTTAAGGGTTGGAAGGGACCTTAAAGATCATCTCCTTCCAACCCCAGTGCCATGGGCAGGGACACCTTCACTAGATCAGATTGCTCAAGGCCTTATTCAGCCTGGCCTTGAACATTGCCAGGACTGGGACATCCACAACTTCCCTGGGCAATGTGTTGCACTGTCTCACCATCCTCACAGTAAATAATTGCTTCCTAATATTCAGCCTAATTTTCCTTCTTTCAGCTTGTACCCATTGCTTCTTGTTCTATCACTACAGTTCCTGATGAAGAGCCCCTTTCCAGCTTCCCTGTAGGCTCCCTTCAAATACTGGAAAGTTGCTATGAGGTCTCCAAGCAACATTCTCTTCTCCAGGATGAACAGCCCCAACTTTCTCAGCCTGTCTTTGTAGGGGAGGTGTCTTATCAGCTTTGTGGCCCTTCTCTGGCCTTGCTCCGACAGTTTCATGTCCTTCTTACATTGGGAGCACCAGAACTGTATGCAGTACTGCAGGTGGATCTCACAAGAGCAGAATAGAAGAGAAGAATCACATCCCTCAGCCTGCTGGCCACATTCCTTTTGATGCAGCCCAGGATTTTTTATTAATCACTTTTCTGCCCAACCTCTAGGTGTATCTTGGATTGCCACGACCCAGGTGTAGGACCTTGCACTTTTCTTTGTTGAACTTTAAGCATCAGCCCACCTCTCAAGCCTGTCAAGGTCCCTCTGGATGTCATCCCTTCCCTCCAGTGCATCAGCTGCACCACACAGCTTGGTGTCATCAGCAAATTTGCCAAGAGTGCCCTTGATCACAGTGTCTGTGTTACTGACAAAGATGTTGAACAGTATTGGCCCCAGTACTAACCCCTGAGGGACACCACTCATCACTGGTTTCCACATGGACAATGAGCTGTTGACCACAACTCTTTGCATGTGGCCATCCAGCCACTGGTTAGTCCATCCATCAAATCCATGTCTCTCCAATTTGGAGACAAGGATGTCATGCAGGACAGTGTCAAATGCTTTGCACAAGTCCAGGTAGATGATGTCAGTTGCTCTGCCCCTATCCACCAATGCTGTAACCTCATCATGGAAGGCCACTAAATTTGTCAGACACGATTTACCCTTAGTAAAGCCATGTTGCCTGCTACCAGTCACTTCTTTGTTTTTCGTATTTAGCCATAATCAGTTTGATTGATGACCAAATCTCAAAACCATTCAGGTATTTTTCAACAGCGTAACAGCAAGGCAAACTAGATCATCTGTAGTTAGCTAAAATTATTTTGGGTATATTGAGCAACTGGTTTTATCTTTTGCGCACAAGCAGTGTTGACTAGAGAATATACTTGCTGAGCTGTTCTCTCTTCAATTTATAGGAGGAAGAACTGGTAAACTGAGAAATATGTACAGGTAGAGGTTGCACTTGCAATTGTGAAATTATTTTTAATATACTCTAGTGGATTGTTAAGTAGAACATCGATAAAAATGCTTGCATCCTTTCCTTTTCAAAGATCCTTATGACAATGTATTTATCCTCACAATACCACTGGGGAAAGTAGACAGGTATTAGCATTTCTGCTTTACAAAGAAACTGAAACCATGTCTGTTTGATACAACAGAACTATTAAATGTCAGAGGCAGGATTAGTAACCTAGTCCTTTGAGCTTATCTTTCATGGGGATAATATTTACTGGTGAAATAATGAATTTTATTTTTCTTGTTGCACAGTTGTATTTTACAACTGAGGAAGAGTAACTTCAAAGGTAATTTTTCTATATCATTCTTAGTGTTTGCAGTTAACCATCAAGTTTTAAGGGATGACTTCCTTATCTATGATTGCTCTTCTTCTAATCTAAAATAGTTCCCAGTGATAAAAATCTAATAATAGACATAGTTGCATGACACTTAAGTTCAATTTACACTCTTAGTATAACATAGACCAAATATTCTTCAGATAAAATCACCAGCCTGTATTTCTGTATCACTTCCTTTAAATAAAAAGCCTTTGCACTTCTACTGGTGATGTACTGGTTGATGAATGTAAAGGATTCATTCATGCAAAATGCTGAAAAGAGGAACTGCTTCCAGTGGTGACTGTGGCAGAATTGAACCAATACTGTACCAAAGTTTACTGTGTTGAATTTCTCCTCCCAGCCTAATTTCAGGGTGCCCTCTAGCAATGTAGCTCTCTGGGAACATGAAAGAGTGGGGAGACTGCAAAGGTGCTCTGCCAGCCCTCCTTCTCTGCTGCCTGAATCTCATTCCAGAAGTAGCAGTGGGAAACTGAACTGTGTCTTATCAACAAAAGGTATAACATCATACTGTCCTTCCATGGCCTTTCTTCTTTATCTTATAAGTGCAGAAGCCAAAAAATTGATTGGGCTTGGAAGGACCTGTGACCAGCGGGGAAGCGTGCTAGCAGTGTAGAAAAAACATAAACCAGACAAGGTACTTATATATCTGAATGATCTATTTCTGAATTTTTTTCTTGTTTGTTTTACATTCCAACATAGCTCTGAGCCGCATCTTTCTGAAATAAATATTAGCAACAAAAGTTCAGAACTCTACGGTATGAAGGATATGATTTACTGCAGTTGTTGAAAGATTTTCTTTTAAATTTTTAAACATGTATGTTGCAACAAAGAGGGAAAGTTGGGCACTAGATGCCAGAAGGCATGTCACCTCAAAAACAGAGAATAATGCTTTTTCAGACATGCTGTCTTGGAAGTCTGCAAGAAAATGTATCATTGGTTTTTAATAAGAATGTACTAAGATCTGTTATGTTGCTGCACTTGTGCATAAATCAGTGCATGATAAAAGTGTAGCTGCCAAGGTAGATTATTGAATACTGTGTCTCCATTGGGGGTGTATTCAAGTGGATTTTGTTCCACTCCTCTGAGGTAACACACAAATATGTAATATAATCTAACTGAAAGAAAGCTTCAGATTCTGCCTCACCTCCATTGAGCCACAATACAAAGGCTTCATCTTTTCAGATACTGAAACTTGACTCTTTGCTTTGATTTCTGAAGGGGTTACAGTGTACCAACAAATCCCAATCAGCTAAAAGCTTATTGGGAAGAAAATCTTGTGTTTTGTTGTCCTTGTTGGTTGGAAAAGAACGAACAACATTTAGAAGAAAAATCAGATGCTTTTCCAGCATCCTTTTGGTTTTAATGCTTCTGTTTGACCTGCCTTCCACTTTCTTTTTTGGAATCTACCATTTTATACAGCTCACTAATAGCATTCAGAGAGGACTGTGGATTAAGTCAAAGGATAAATTTCTTCACTGAAAGGGTGGTCAGGCACTGGAAAGGGCTGCCTAGGAAGGTGATGGAGTCACAATCCTTGGAAATGTTCAAGAAATGACTAGACATACTACTTAGTGCTATGCTTTAGTTGACATAGTGGTGTTTGGTCAAAGGTTGGGTTTGATGATCTTGGAGGTCTTTTTCAACCTGAATAATTCTATAATTCTGTGAAAGCAGACTTGGGGTAGAGTGGCTATTGCGATGTGGCCAGTGCTGTGTTAGGCTGACATCCTTTTGTGCAAGCATAACCTGGTTCCACTTCTAATTCTCTGGGATACTGACAAAAAACCCCCAAACTCTATGAAAAGTAGAGTTTTTATTTGTTAAATATCTACTTTAAAAATAATCAATCTTTTAGAGATTGACATTCTTTTAGTGGATATTGTTACACATCTAGCAATCTCCTGGAGAAAAATGTGATTTAGGAAACTCTAGAAACTAAAAACTACTACTATACTGATTTACTTAATAAATATTGAAGAAAATGAAATCCTGTTAAGAATGGGTAATTCTAAAAAGTCATAGGATATAGTTTGTTTACACTACTTGAGACAATAGTTAAATAGAAGATCGGCACAAAAGCAATTCAAAAGTAGACTAGCCCAATTCTCTAGAATTAATTGATCATACACTGTGGCCTGATGCTGCAGGCCAAATTTCTCTCTGAGCATGAGCAGAAGTGTTGCTCTCACTGGACATGGCCTTGTCCCCCGTGGTTGGACAAGGAGGATTTGATCCCCAGGTCATTGGATGGCTAATGTAAACAATATAGGCTGACATATATAAGCTTTAACCATGCAACAAGAAGCAGCAGACATTTTCTGACTTCTTAAGAAGCAGAATCTCTGTCTGGTCATCTCCTGATCAGGCAGAGATGTGTCCAGGGTTCTTCAGGCATACTGCCTTGGGAAACATGGATGCAGAGTCTGCCCAGTAGGTATTATAGGCTTTGCCATGCTTAAATGCTTAAGCTTAGTATGCATAGAAATCAGTGCACTAATAGTTAAATAAATGCTTTGAGAAAACTTCTGGAGTCTGGCCTTCTCATCATTGTCCCTCCTGGACGAGCCGGACACAACAATACACTAGTTCGGATACTACCATATCCTTGATTTAATATAGAAAACTAAGACCTTATAAATAAAAAGGAACTACAGATTACTTATTACCCCATTACAACTTCTCTGGTTGCCAGCAGGTTATCATGCTGTTGCTAACAAATGCCATTTATTAGTGATTATAGTTTCACTTCTGTCTTTAAATAAAACAGTCTTGCCTTGACTGTAATCTTACCTTCCTGGAGACTGCTGCAACTAAAAGAAGCTCTGAGAAGGTTTTCTTCTCTGAACCTCTATTTTCTGTATTTTATACTCCTAAGTACATACAGCAGAAAACAATCAGGCCCTGCCAAGGCAACAAGAGTCTTATTATTCCCATGTAAACCCTGCCCTGATATTTGCCACTACTCAAATTTACTGCCCACCACTGGGACATTTGCCTCCCGAGGATATCCAAGTACCAGAAAAATTTTTTGTAACTACAGTGTCTTTGCATTCAGGAGCATTTTAACATGACCTTTAATTTAAACAGGTCTGTATTTGTCTAGATATGAAAACCTGCTTATAGCCATCAAGGAAAACAATATTCACATTTAATTGGTGGTTTGTAGAGCACGCTCTTTTTCTTTAGTGTTGCTGTTCCCTCATTATATTGCAAGTGATGATGGAGTCCATTAAACCTGTGTATGCAAGAAAATTGAATGAACTTAGATAAATTTGATCAGCCCCCTTTTGTAGACAGTCTTAGTTTGGAGAAGAGTGTCTTATAACAGTTTAGATGAAGTAAACATAAGCCATCATTATCCACAGAAGAGCTTGCATTGATTTAGCTAAATCACTTTCTAAACCAAATTTTTTTTCTACAGTGTCACAATTCCCTTGAGTAGAGAAGAACTTAACTAGATTGTCTTTTTCCTGCACAAGATTAGGAAACTTTCCAGAAGATCCTTATGCTATCTGGGAGGCTAGAAGAATCAATGAACTTCCTAGGCTCTTTTATTATATGTTCCTTTTTCAGTTTCACAACATGGTTTTTGCAGCTGGGATGTACCTTCCCTGACCTTGCAGAGGTTTATGAAAGTTCATTTCAGAATAAATACCCAAGATAGGTTAGATGAATTGCCTGTTGGTGTTATCTGTTTTTCTCCATTTGCTGTAAAGCTGTGGGCTATGATTTCAGACTTGGATATCTAAAGTTGAATTCAGAATCTGTTGCTATAATCTGACTGCCTACATAGCCCATGTAATAAGACTTCTTGAAATCAATTCCCATTTGGTGTAAAAATTTTCAGAAAGCAAAATCTAATTTTTATTTTTAAGGTATTAAGGGGTTATCACAGTTTTTATTCATTTCATCCTAAAAATTATGTTGAGATGCATATGATTTGTAATCGAAATCTACTTCAAAGCCAGTTAAGGTACTGCTGTAAAGAAAGCACACTAAATTTCTAGTTATTATTCAATTTTAACTTTTTTAGGTCCTGCGTGATATTGAATTTGTAGGATTTAGTTCCAAAAAGTGAAGAATGAAAGCTGTTCAGCTTATTGAAAAAGTTAGCATAAAATATTAGAATTTTAGGTTATCATTTATGGTGTCTAGAAAAGGCACTCCAAGCTCCTTTTAAGGACATGACTTTTTTTTCCCCTCGATGATGAAAAAGTAGCCCCTGTAGAGTTGTCAGAATAATGTTAGGTTAATTGTTGTAGGGTTAAGACCAGTAAGATTTATTATCCATTTCCATTCCTGCAAGCTGGATGGTGTTAGGTAATTGCACTCAGATGGAAGAAGTAACCACTATAGACACACAGTGATAACCACAGCAAAATACAATTGAATTGTCCAAATATATATGTGATGCCCGTATGGGTATGAACTACCACAAGAAAAATTGTATTGTGCACTTAGAAAGTATATCATCAAGTTTGTGGGTTTTTGTTGGTTTGGTTTGGTTTCCTCCTAAAATTAGACATTCTTACAAATTTCCATTGTTTGTAAGGATTCTCCTATCTATGGAAGAACTAAAGATAAGAAACGTAACTGTAACCAATAGTATAACTGGAAACGGGCTGAGCTCTTTTTGAGACTGCTGTGTGGGACGTGTGTGTATAACCCTGGATGTACCAATAGATGGGAATGAGAGGCTGGAAAACAATGCTGCAGAAAAGGAGTGGAGGGTCCTGGTAAATGCCAAGTTGAATATGAGTCAGCCGTGCCCTGACAGCCAGGAGGGCCAACTATGTCCTGGGGGGCATCAGGCAAAGCATCACCAGCTGGGCAAGGGAAGGATTGTCCTGCTCTTCTCTGCACTGGTGAGGCCTCACCTTGAATATTGTCAGGTTTGGGCACCACGATATAAGAAAGATATTAAGCCATTAGAGAGCTTCCAAAGGAGGCCCTTGAAGATGGTGAAGGGCCCTGAGGGGAAGAGTGTGAGGATCGGCTGAGGTCACTTAGTTTGTTGAGCCTGGAGAAGAGGAGACTGAGGGGAGACCTCATTGCAGTTACAACTTCCTCATGAGGAGAAGCAGAGGGGCAAGTACTGATCTCTTCATTCTTCTGGCAAGTGACACTACTCGAGGAAACAGCATGAAGCTGAGTCAGGGGAGATCTAGGTTGGATATCAGGAAAAGGCTCTTCACCAAGAGGGTGGTTGGACACTGGAACAGGCCATTATATAAAAATAAAACCTGATGCAATGTCCAGATGAAGTTTATTTAAATATGTTAAGAACAGATGGATCTGCTTGAAAATCTTAAGAAAATGCTACTGGTCTTCTTAAACTGCACTTACTAAGTCCGTGGTAATGAACTCACAGGTTAATGGACTGACACTTTTTTAAGACATTTGTAAAACAATCATTTTTCTCTCTAAACCTTTTTAATCACTATTAAGTTCAGAATAAAAGCAGCATGACTGATACTGTCATATAATTAGAAGAAAATATGTTGATGCAGGAATTAATTGCTCTTGGAAGATGCACGCCTCTGCTGAAGAAAGCTAGGGGTGAGCTGTTTGAATTTTTGCTTCCTGGTAATGTGTTCTAAGTAGGAGGATACATCAGTAAAACCAAAAATCAACTACAATTGTGTTACTGTGTTTTCAAAACAATTTCTAAAATGTTTTTGAATTGTTTCGAGATGCTCTAAATGTGTGGGTTTTAAGTGAGACAGATTACTGGTGTGACAGTTACTAATCAGGTTACTTATGGAGCAAAGAACAATTAGATACAAACTATGATGCTGAACGTCCAGGATCACTGCTTACAGACAGTGTGTTTTCCTCTTCCAACTAATCCAGTTTATCAAATGCTGTTTGTCACAACTGTTTGTTGGATGTTGATGAGATATGTACAATATTTGGTGCTTCACAGTTAAAAGCTTCCTCATCTTGTCCTTGTCTTTGGATCTCACTGCTTCCAGTAAGGCATAGTCTAAAGGCTGGGGAGAAGTGAAAAAGCTAAACTCAATTATTAAGCAAGCAGAGTAGCACAGCTGCTTGTGAAAATAGTTTTATCTTTGGGTAATAAAATTTCATTAAAAGTAAAATACAAAACCATAATAATTTGACACCATTTTTTTCCAGAGCTTTCAAAAATACTGGAAAACAATGTTTAATCTTCTGTTGCATCGAAATTCAAAATTAAATGTGTCATAACATAAAATACTTAAACTCACTATTCTTTTGAGGTTTTTCCCCAGAACAGAATATTCTTAAGTGCCTCTTTTGATTTGGCAAATATTATAGACATACAGAGCAGTTTTGCCTTATAAAGGGATAAAGGTAGCTTAGCCTGGTAGTTATCCCTGTTGTTTTTACAGTAAGTTTAGAGGTTAGAGGAGATAGCTTTGTAAAAAAAAAAGGTAAATAATAAACTGACATTTAAATCACTGAAATACCCTTTTCAAGTCTGATTTAATTCAGTCAGAATAGAAGTCAACAGAATAGTTTAGTTCTTGATAATATGGGCAATATTAGAGTCTTTCCATAAATCAAGGTTTGTGTTATAGCTGCTTGTTTGGCAACTGATCTTCTCCAGGTTCCAGTTAAGTAGTTAATTTGTCACAAGGTATTCTTTCTTCTCTCCTGGTTATTAAAAACTGACTCAAGCTACAGCTTTGAAGTATACTTTGATTTAGACTAATAGAGTGTGGTGCTTTTTCAGCACAGTAATTAATTAAGAAATGGCCTTCTGAAACTAGCAGGTGCTGCTTCTTGGTCTTGCTTGTGTGATTTGGGTATGTTATGGTTCCCCATCTATTTGGCATTCTCTGGTCAGCACTGTTTATTGTGCAGATTGTGGTGGCTGTAACTCTTGACCTGTGATCACTGTAAACCTTTAAAGCCCAAACAATCTTACATTCTGTTCCAAGTGCATTCATCTGATTAAGTAATTCAGTACCATCCGTTTGCTTTAGTGATAAAGCCTCATGATGACTTCTTTCTTTGACACTGTAAAGGCTGCAGCCACAGTATTCTTGAACAGTTTAAGTGGAAATTCATTAATTTTAATACCTATATTCACTAGATAATTATTTAAGTACAATTTAGTGAATTAAATTACGTCTTGGTTCTGTGTATTTTACCACCAAATCTGCACTTAGTTTTTCTTGAGAAAAACTTTCTACTTTGCTAGTTTGTGATAATAAAATTATGTGCTGATATAGTTTTTAGAAAGAGCTAACAATATTGCATCATTTTTGTAAATTATTGTTTATTACATGAGAAGAAGCAACTGAATCTGATTCACACTTCTTCAAATTATTTATGATTTTATATTTCTGGGAGAATCCTCAAGTGGTTTCTAATGCCATAAGAAAATAAATTCTTTTAGAAGAGCAAGAGTGAGGACGGATAACCTGTCAAAGGTTTAGTGCCTGGTATTGTGGCAGAAGAGTAGATATGCATTAAATTCCTTTTCAGATTCTACGGATTCATCCGTATCAAGAGCTTGATGTCACAATTCTTGGGGGGATGATACATGTGTGGTTTCACCATAAAAGCTATTTCAGGCTTTAGCAATCAGCTGTTTTTCAAAGAATACTGAAATAATTATTAGTATTTCTTTCTGAATTCCTTCTGTGGACTCTTTGGTCACGAAGTTTCATGCTAGCAGGTGGGTTAAACTTCCATATCGTGGAAAAGCAAGAAAACAGAACACTGCTGCTATCAGGCTGGTAGAAGGCATTTAAACTTACTTTTCTGTGGAGTGTGGAATTTATGGCTTTGGCTGTGTTAAAATTAAGATACCACGACTGTGCTGGGGTTTTGGGTTGGCTTGTTCCTTATTTGCTTTCTGTGTTGGGAAGGAATTGAGATTGTTCATTATCCGATGGCCCAAGGAGAATCTCTCTGTTTGCTTTCCCCTGCAAAGAATCCACACTATATATTTGGCCTCAGCAAGGTTTAATCCCAGTTTGTCCTTTCCTGCTGAGAAGGAGGCAGAAAGGGAACTGGATGGTTTGTGTGACCTGAGACAAAGAAGAAAAGTTTCTCATTTTCTGCAGTTGCTAAAAACATTGCTGGGAAATTGTACTGTCAGTTCTTTATGTCAGCAAAAAGGGGAATGTGCTGTTACCCCCTTCTGCTGGGGAAGGAACATAACCAGGTGTCCTCTAGCTCTGAATCCAGGAATCTGCACTTTCATTTCAGTAGACTTGTTTTCTGGACCTTTATCTAATGGATGTCCTGAATTGAGGATTCAGGGCAACAATTAAATGGAGCCATTTATTTCTAAAGTCAGATCACCAAGGTACACTTTCAGTAACTATCCAGCATAGTGTTCTGTGAAATTGATATGTCTGTACATGGTAGGTCTTTGAGCTCGCGGTTTGTTTTATTCCTTTTCCAATGATTTTAAACCGTGTTCGGTGCCTGCATTTGATAATAGACCTTGTTCTGAATTCTTTGGTGCAATAACTGTTGAGGGTATGAACTTCCCTATAGTTTTGTCATGTTATGTTTTATAAAAAGCTAGATCTGGTTAAATCGGTGCATTTCACTGCTTTGAGTCAAGAAAAGTTTGGAGAAGAAAAGACAAACTTGATAAGGTCACAGGTGGCCTCAAAGCACAAAATAAAGAAAGGAGCACTATTTTGGGCCATGAGAAATTAGACAGTTCTTTTCACCCGGTAAAAATAAAATTCTTAATAAAAAATATCCTATTGTTATTCTGAAGACGCTTTAGCTTTAGTTAATAACAGCATCAAAAGGGTGCCAAATAGAGAGAAAAGAAGTAGAGAAGGTTTAAGACAAATATGCAACATCCCAGATGTATCTCACCAGGACTGAGCAGAGAGAAGGATGACTTTCTGGCACCTGCTGGCAGTGCTCTGCCTGATGCAGCTCAGGGTGCAGGTATTAAAGTTTTGCTTCAAGTCCTTGTTACAGACACTGTCTGCTGTAATATCACCTTCATGTGCCTCTGTTCACTCTATAAGCATTCAGGAGTCTCTCTGATTAGGTTGCACTGGCTTTTTAAAAATCAAGTTCTGTAAATGCCTCAGAATCATATTTGAGATGGGGATTTAGGATGTTAAACAACTGAATACCCATAAACATGATAATGTAAAAAATAAAAAGGCAATATCACACACACAGATATACACTGTTGTATGGCATGGGGATTACTTTGGAAAGATACCTTTTACAGTCTTACACTAATATATATGTGGAAACAGTGTTAAGCAGGGATGGTCTCTCATTTTGAGGAGAGAGATTAGCTCTGGTGTTCAGGTGACAGAACCATTAACTTCATTGTAATTCTATCCACGCAGATCTAAAATCACTGCAGTTTTTTTTAAAAAAGGTCTTTTTATTGTCTGTTAAAGGAGACATTAAAGCAGCTGAATGAGGCTCACTTTCTCCATTCTCCTTCCCTGAGGGCTAGTTTATTCTTTTTCACCCTCTCCATTTCTTGCAAAAAGCACCAAAACATTCCTCTCTTAAATGAGTTCTAGCAGGGGACTGAAAAGAAGAAAATTAAAGAAAACAAGCTCAAACAATAATGAATAATAGAAAATGAAAGATTTTCTTCAATATTTACCAGTACTTTAATCATCCAACCATTCCCAGCCCTCCCAAATCTTTAATATGGACTTTGCTTGTCCAAATTCTGTTCTTTACTAATAAAGTATATTATCCAAATTATTACATCAGTGTAACATAAAGGAACACTAATTCTTTTTTTTTTCTTGGTCAAAATCCTAGCAGTTCAGGTTCAAACTTTTCCAAAAGATGATTTGGTGGTTTGGTGTAGTTTAGGAGTTTAAATTATTATTTCTAAGAAATAGCTTATACTATCTTAGTGCTGAGAAATTCCTAAGAAGTTAAATGACAGGATTCTATTCTTCATGCATTTCAGTGTCTGTGAAAATTTCAGTTTACCAAGTAAAAGTTTTTCATCTGTTACTTTAAATGAAGTGTTGGGAAAAATTTTCTAGACCTCATCTAAAAAACTATGAATTATAGAAATGGCTTAAAACTTAGAGGAAAAAAATGAGCAAAAATGTAGTCCAGTCATCCAATCAGATTTTCAAACATGTCATAGTCATTTTGGACTTTCAAGGTAGTCACTCTGGCCTTCAGATTAACCTTCAAAAATCTACTTCTAAATCATTGTTGTGTGATAGTCTCAAAGTGTCTAAGTATACAACTGTGTGTTCATTTTTGCTAAATTTACATCTTAAAAGTACTGTGATAGTTATTTGGGAATGAAGTTCAAATCCGGTATTTAAAACTATGTTAAACATGTTCATTTTCTGCTCAAACCAAGGTAATACCTGATCTGGGACATAAAGAATTGGTACTCATTAAGTGAAGCTAATTCATGTGTGTGCATCATGCAAAAGCTTGTGTAGAATACATACTTGAACCTTTTGAAAGAACCTTTCATAAGGTTCTTACTATTTGTAAATTACTCCATAAGCATTTCTGTATCTGATTGTTAGAGTGGAAGGGAAAATATCTTCTGATTGATAGATATTTATTGTGTTGAGAAATGAATGAAGAGGATGTTAATGCTGCCGTGGACTTCACTGCCCCAAGGTTTTGCTCACCTACTGTCAAACTGTTTTGGCTGAGGTGCTTCAGTTGAGTTGAGTGATTAACAGAGTCTCTGCTTGTCTCACTGACCTCCCAAATGCTGCTTCCTCTCGCTGAGTCTCAGGGAAGAGGCACAGAGGAAAAAACTTGTGCAAAATTTTCCTGTGGACTCTGCATCCCTCCTAAGGCTGGATGGATCTCAGATGTGCTAAGTAGGGCACATCACACTGGGTACTCAGGTGGGACAGCTGCTGCCCAGCAGTGGCTTTTTGCAAGTTAGACTTGTCACTGGTGAACTCACTTTGCTTCTGTCCCAGGGAAGATATTTTGCATTTCATAAATGCAGAATAGTTTGTAAACTTGTTTAAGTTAAGGTGCATTGCCTTTTGAGAACAAATTCTGGGCCTGATTAAAAAATGTAGTCATGTCCTAGGATGTATTTTTGTAAACTGTTCTTGATTCATCACCGAAGGGTCTAAAAAATGTTTTAGTGTTGCAAAGATGGAACAGGAAAGGAAGATACGTTACTTAAAGTGAGTTGCAACATCAGCTCGCATAGTAGTTCATAAA
>WEIV01013775.1:42981-57422 GCA_013390005.1 Calyptomena viridis
TTACCCTTCAAATCCTACATGAGAGTAAAGCAGTGTTTTGAATGCGGACGGAAGGAGAAATGTGTGGATGTCAACATGTATATGTTGGGGCTTTAAATAAGGAAATACTTTGAATTATTGCTAGGTAGACTGCTGTGAACTTCTTTAAAGTAGTATCAGACTGAATCCCACATCTGATTTTTGTCTTCATGCCCTGAAAATTTTTTGTTGTGGTGGATTCCCTAAGGCATGCATACTCAATCCTGTAGCTTCTAGTGATTCTGCAGAAAAAACTGAAATTGTGAAGTGGATTTTATATCCAAACAAATTTTTCTTTTTTGTATTAATGTTAGGATTTCATGGCTAGACTTTTGCACAAGCTATACAATCTATAAGGTGCATTAGGTATGCAGTATCAGAGTGAATTGAAGAAAAATGGTTTTTTTAATGTTAAAAATTGAAGCAAAATTATGTCCAGTTAGAGAAATATCTTGGTCAGAATTATTCAGAAAATTGTAAACACTTCATTCTGCCTGAAATATTTGAGAAATATGCTAAGTACCATTTGAGCTATTAGCATTTTTTAAAGGACAAAACCACTTTTGAAAGCTGCAAAGAACATCCAATTTATGTTGTTTCTCCTGTTTCCTAGTGATTTATTAAATTATTAGCAATATCTAGTTTTATCTAACTTCTTAAATGGGATTTTAGTGATTGACTGAAAATTTCTGTAGATCTTTTGCCCTTCAGCTAGAAATCAATATATTAATTTTGTACCACAAAAAATTTCTAACATTAATAACCATTTTTTCCTGCTGTGAAAGGTGCTTCAATACAGAAAATAACTGTATTGGTTCTGTTTAAATATTGAGTAGAGATCTAATATGGTATTAATAATGGTGACACTTGTGTGTGTTTATTCTTATTGTAAAATTTTTAGTATTGATACAAAATAAGCAGATAAAATCAATTATATATGTGGACTCATTTTTAAACTAATTTTGGGAGAGACTGATTGATGTATGCCAGGAGACAGAACTCCTTTTTTGTAGCAGAACTTATTTTTCACTTGGATTTTTGGGGGTTGAATTGAAGGATTCTACCTATCCCAGTTATTTGATGGGGTGTGCTGTTCTTTTGTCATCTTATTATAAAACATAAAAAATTAAGCCCCGCAAAATCATATTATTATTTAAAAATGTGTTTTTTATTTGAAAAACAAGTATTTATTTAAAGTAAAATTTAATATGCTGATTGAAACTATGTCCTAGCATAGAAATTCAATGTAAAATGTAAGTGTAGAAATTTGTGAATAAAAACAAGGGAACTCCACAAAATTTCCTAAGTAAAACAAATTGGTTTATACTGGTTTTCCTGTGTGTAGCACCCTGCAGATAAAATTAGAATGCAGTGATCAATATTATCTCTCTATTATTATAACATTTTTACAATCTTATTCTCACTTTATTAAAATAATCTAGTGTTAATACAAGCTCGTGTTAATATAATATTGGTATATTGTTTTCATTCTCAGATAATACTATAGATAGTAATTGGATGTTATAATAATGAGCACTAAATGACACTGCTTTAATTCTGCCTTGTTTTTTCTAAACACAGAAAACTGTACTTAGTTACATACTCTCTATGTTTAAATATTAAAGTTTTAGAATCGCAGAACATCCTTAGTTGGAAGCGACCCACAAAGATTATCAAAGTCCAACTCCTGGCCCTGCACAGAATCACCCCATGTGCCTGACAGCGTTGTCTCAAAATGCTTCTTGAACTCAGAAAGGCCTGGTGCTGTGACCAGTTCCTGGGGAGCTGTTCCTGTGCCATACACCCTCTGGTTTTATTTCCTAATCTCCAAACTAACACACTCCTCTCCCCTCAACACAACTTCAGGTCATTCCCTCTAGTTCTGTCACTGGTCAGAGAAAAGAGATCAGTGACAGCCTCTCCACTTCCCTAATGAGGAAGCTGTAACTGCACTGAAGTCTCCCCTCAGTCTCTTCCACCTGAACAGACCAAGTGCCCCCAGTCGCTCCTCATACAGCTTCTCCTCAAGGCCCTTCACCATCCTCATCACCCTCCTTTGGACACTCTTTAAGAGCTTTGTATCTTTCTTTTTTTGTAGTGCCCAAAACTGCACACGGGACTCAAGGAGAGGCCGCACCAGTGCAGAGCAGAGCGGGATAATCACCGTTCTGCTTTTAGAAACTTGGAAGTTAGGAGGTGTTATATATTATTGATAGAAAGCAAAAGGGAGTCTGATTTTGACTTAGTTAAGTATGCCTCTTCCCTGTGCAATGTTTCTTGATAGAAGTACAGGTTTGGTTTTTTTGTACCAAAGACCACTTTGCTGGAATCTAGTTCAGACTAGTACTGAGTCCCCTCAGCATCCGTCAGTCAGGGAAGCTGAGCATGTTAAGTAACTTACAACTTCATGCTTTTGCTTCATAAGTTTGTATGGATCAGGTGTCTAGTAAACTACGTATAACCCTTATTAAACACTTCAGAAGAGGAAAAAAAAGCTGTAAATAAGGTTATGGAGGGGTTTTTTGTTTCTGTTTGTAACGAGTCTATGAAGTAGTGACACACTAAGAGAAGTAACAATTGCTGAATTACTTGCTTCCTGTGGCTCCATCCTTAATTACTTTCTGGGTCCCCATCCTTAGCCAGGAATTCCTCTGTTCTCAACATATATTTCTTTCAGTTTTGATACAGTTTTTTCAATATTACCTCTAGCTGAAGATGTGTGAAGAGCCAAGCTCAAGTCAATTTTGACAAGCAGAGAGTACCTAGTGCCTATAAAAGTTTATTTTTATTTTTAAGCCTTGTTTCAAAATAGCCTCTTCCCCTAAAAGGTCAGGATGTAGAGATGCATGTTTTTCACTGAAAATAAACTTTCTAATAAACATTGATTTGTATTTTGAAACTGTGGTGCTGTTCTGAGAAAAATGTTAATATTAAATATGCAATGAACATCAGTTCCTGAAAGTCTTACTATGTTTATAATATGAACTACTTTGAAGCAAGCTGATGAATTTAGTAATCAGAAATGAAATTATGGGAATATGTAAATCAGACATCCCTTGAGTAGCAACACTGGCATGCTTAGAAAAATTTGAATTAATAAAAGATCAGACCCCAATGCTATAATTATGCTCTGAAGAAGGAACAAGATGGATACACAGGCTTAGTCTGTTAAATACTGAAGAAAATAAAGTGTAGAAGGGATTGAGAAACACCCCAGTGGTTGTTGTGGGGAGTAAAGCCAGTGTACCTAAATTAATATGACTCAATTGGGACAGAAACCCTCTCCTCAGCACTAAAAGATCTAAAGCAAGAGCTCTTAGGAATCCAGAGTTGGTGGAGACATGAAAGGCAGAGAAGGACCGGCAAGACCTAAACAGAGGTCAAATGAAGATGATGTGATAGCTGTTTACAAACTGGTTGTTTTGTTGTCTGCCCCTCACCACTGACATTCTCTTGCTCAAATGCCTGAGGCAAATGCTGCCTTTAAGGAGACAGGAGGAGAAGAAGCAGAATGCGGACAATTAGTTCTGGCTGCCAGAATCCTTTGATAAATGAATTGCTAGGGATTTTTGGGTGTCTCTTAAATTCAGGACAGTTGACCTTATGCTGTATTATGCTTCCAGCACTAGGCAGGGAAATAACTTTGTTGCTATAATCAAACTTCTTCCTTCTTTTCTTGAAAATTGAGTATTTCTGCTGACTTGGCTTATTTTGTTCTGATGTTAACCTAACTGAAATTTCAGGCATTACTTTAGTTTTGTCTCCCTTACCTCATTGAACCAATACCCAAGGCTTGTTCCTCTTGTAATGCAGGGCCATAATGCAATGATGCATAACAGGTAAATTAGTGAGACTTTACATGATATCTAACACCATTTTACTTGCTTTGAACTCAAAGCTGTCTGGATGTAAACAGTTGCAAGCGTAAACTGATTAATCCTGTTGCCTACCACAACTGGGAAGCCAGTTTTGTAGGCTGGATATTGCTCAGGATACATTTATTCCTGTCTGACTTGCTACAATTACAGTGAAGTCAATGTACACTGACCACTAGTCCAAAAGTTTTTGCCGTTATTTTTTCTCACAAGCAGGCATGATGTAATTAGTGGTAGGTTTTTCTCTTTTGTCTGGTATATGACTGATTTTGTAGTTTCCACAGAGTAAAAATTTCCCAGAAACATTTCTTGTACCTGTCAAAAATATTTTTTTTTTTAATATTACTGATGTAGAACAAACACACAAGGATTTTCTAATTGAAAAAAAAAATGTATGTACTATTTTAACTTCCTTTAAAATGAAGTATAAAATGTGGATGAAAATTCAGGCAGAGAGGGTTATACAGTCTTTCAAATACTTAAAAGGGGAGATATCTGCTGTAGCTTGTCTTAAAGGGAGGCTATAAATGACCAGCACTAGAGAGTCAGTATGTATAACTTGTTCAATATTTCCATTCTACTACTTTTACATAATCAGTTGGGGTTTTTTCCATATCCAGAAGCACTGGCAAATAATAATCTAGTAATTTCAAAATAGAGGTAATATATACAGCTTAAATATCATGTATGAAAGGAAAAAAGGAGGCACATGTATTTATTTCAGTGCTGCTGGCTTAGTGACTGGAGACGACAATTTTCAGTATACGTTCCATAGGACAGCAGATTCAAGTTTTCTAGTTTTTGATGAACAGGAGATATATAGGAATTAACTTGGGTTATTGAAAGGTCTGGATAGTTATGTAAGGATCAGGAAAAGCAGTGAAATCATGAAAGTGTAGTAACTATTTGGTTTTAATTGAAGAAGAGTAAATTGATTCAAATATGGCAGAAAATATTAAGAACTGCATTCACATTGAGTTGGAACAAAATCATTTATTTAGCTAGAAAAAGTTGTCATGATATTAAGGTGAATCCATGTCCTTGAAAACTTAAGACTAGGCTATGTTTGGAGAAACTAGGCTATGTTGTTATTTTTAATATACTGAGACCTATTATGTGAGTAGTTTGATGTGTGATAGGTGGAAAGAGGTTGAAGATGGAGCAATTTTTCTATTGCTGACATTGTTTGCTCAGTTATAGCTTTGTAGAGCAGGTAAAATATCAAAGTGTTGCAAATATAAGAAATTGCAAATGAACATGGTATCAAATCAGGCCATAGTCACAACTTAGTACTATTATGGTTAGAGGTAAATGGAAAAGTTGTTTGGCAGAGGCTAGTCTTTACATTTTGATGCTACATTCATAACAAAATTAATATATTTCGGTGGCATTCACCTGTGCTGCAGAATCAGTGTGTAGATTTTTGAACTCACAGTTCAATTTTGTGTGTTTAACCTGAAGCATTATAGTTAGTATGCAGTAGCAGTGGAGTTTTTGGAGAAAAAAGTGTCTCTTCCTGCAGTATTTCTAAATCAGTTCTAAAATTAAATTGAATTAATATACTAATAAGAAGCAATGTGTAATTTGGGTTAGAAACACAAACTAGACCTCTGGTCATTCACTTTACAGTTTAATACTGTAATGAATTTCATCACAATTTTTTATCACATTAGAAAAGGATATGAAATATGAATTTAAAGGAATACGGCCCATTTTAACAATTACATCTAACTGGAAAAAATATGAAATATTCTTTTTTATTCTTCTTATTATTAAGCTTGTGAATATCTTTAAAAAACCAAAAGCAGTTTGATTGCAAGTATCAGTATTTGAAGGCAAATAGTTTATCTAAGTAGTTTTTAAGAAGATGACAAAATTAGCAAGGTCAGCTCTCATCTGAACCAATAATATATAATTTTTTTCAATTCTTCTAAGTTCCAGAGAGTGTTTTTGTGGTGGATTGACCCTGTCTAGACACTAGTGATCACCAAGGCTTCTCTGTCCCTCTCCTCCTCAGCTGGACAAAGGGAAAGATAATATAATGAAAGACTCCTCGGTCAAGGTAAGGACCAGGAGAGATCACTCACCAGTCACCATCATGGGCAAAACGGACTCAACTTGAGGAAATAATTGGATTTGTCACTAATCTAATTGGAGCAGGGTAATGAAAAACAAACCCAAATCTTAAAACACCTTCCCTCTACCCCTCCCTTCTTCCTAGGCTTAATTTCACTCATGAGTTCTCTATATCCTCACCTCCAGCAGTGCAAGAGGACAGGGAATTGTGGCAGAGATTAGTGCATCAATGTTATCTCTGCTGCTCTTTCCTGCTCAGAGGGAGGACTCCTCACACTCTTTCCCTGCTCTAGCATGGGGTCACTCCCACAGGGTGCAGTTCTGCACAAACTGCTCCGGTGTGGATCCTTTCCACGGGGTACATTCCTTTGGGAAGAGAGGAGGGTCCACCATGGAGACAAAAGTGCCGTGAGCAAACCTGCTCCCATGTGGGTTCCTCTCTCCATGGGGTCACAAGTCTTGTCAGGAGCCTGTTCCAGCACAAACTTCCTGCAGGATCTCATCCCCTCTTTGGGCATCCACCTGCTCTGGTGAGAGATCCTACATGTGTTGCAGGTGAATTTCTGCTCCTCCACGGACCTACATGGGCTGCAGGAGCACAGCTGCCTCACCGTGGTTCTCACTGTGGGTTGCAGGGAATCTCTGCTCTGGGACTCGGAGCATCTCCTCCCCCTCCTCCTGCACTGACCTCGGTGCTTACAGGGCTGTTACTTTTGCATATTCTCACTCTTTTCTCCGCTGCAACTGCACAGGGTTTTGTTTCCCTTCTTAATGAAGTTATTCCAGAGGTGCTCCCACTGTCACTGATGGCATGGCCTTGGCCAACAGCAGATCCATCTTGGAGCCAGTTCCAATGCCAGCTGGCATTGGCTCTCTCAGACAGGAGGGAAGTTTCTGATAGCTGCACACAGGAGCAACCCCTGTAGCTCCCTCGCTACCAAAACCTTGCTATGAAAACCCAATACAGCTTTGTAACTTTTTATCCAGGCAAGGATTAAGGAAGCAGAGACAACAATGTAACACATAGATTTTTCAAATGTCTTTGGGCTGGAGTAGGAGGCAGCTCTTAGAACTGTAGTTACTGGTCGCATTCAGATCTTCAAGAGCAAATATCAAGTTATTCAAAGCTCCAAGTTGGATCCTTCTGAGAAGCTAGGAAATTGAGACAAAGTTGGTTAATGTCTTTAACATACATTCATTGCAGTAGGCATATATGAGGAAAATTTCGGTTTGCAAGCTTTGACTTCCTCTTTCCTTTTGTATCCCTTTGTATTTAAAGGTATGAGAAATTTTCATTAAAGGAAGAGACAAATTCAGGTTAACTTCTTTTTATTATTGTGAGTGGGGAACCAGACAAACCTTTTGCTTGATCTTCTCACAAACCAACTTGTCACCTTGGTGAAATTCATAGTGGTAAATCTTACTGGGTGATATGTGCCTCTTAAGAGCTAATTATGTAGGGAAATTCATTAAGAGAAAATCAATAAGAAGGACTGGAAATGCATATGGAATTATATTTGATAGAAGCACAGGCAGCAGTGACAAGAATCTGGAGCTACTGTAGCAAGCTGAGGTGTGAAATTACTAGGCCATTAAAATATAGTAGACTACTGTTTTTTCAAGGATGGTAACTTAGACTGAAGAATTTGTATAGGTATAATAATGAAATTTCATCTATAATGACTTGTCTTATGAAGAATGAATTTGTCATTTTCTAGGGGGAAGAGTCACAGTTGAGGGATAAATTCTGGAAGATATTAAAACTTTCAAACAAAACTGATACTCGTGCTGATCAGAAGCTTTTAGCAGAGTATGAGAAGTATTTCCATTTAATTTGTTAAAATGTACAATTGTAGACGAGCATTGTACTCAAATTTCTTTGTGTATAGTATCAGTCATGGACAGTTAATAATGTATCTGGGACAATACTGGACCTCATGTCTTTCTAATGTAACAGCATCAATATATAGGAAAAAGTAAATAAAAGAGAGATCAGCATGGAATGGTAGTTTCCTAAGGCTCTCCAATCAAGCAGTTTGCATAACAAATGAAGCAATTTTTTATGTTCTTTATAAGCTATTTATATAAGCTGTGGCTTAAGCCATAAATAATTGTATTTATAGTTTTATTCAAGGTGAGAATGAAATCTACTTTTTATTTTACAAGATTTCTTATTTTTTAAAAAACTCTGGCTACTCAAAACCACAACATTCAGAAAACACATCGGTGGCAATTTTCTTTTCCTTTGGTTTCTCGTGTAAAACTGATATACAAAACCAGTAATACTGCAAACATGAACTCAGGGCTGCATTATAGGGAGAATCTCCCAGAGCCTGCTGTCACCTCTTTCAAATGTTGCTCTTGAACAGAGTTGATAGTAATATTCAAACTATAATAATTCCTATAATTTATGCTAAGACTAAAACACTTTGCCTTAAATTATTGTCAACTCCTTAGCAGACGTTGCCTTCCTTTTGTACTGTTTTTTCACCTCTTCCATCTCCATCAGCTGTCCCAAGTTTCCATAATTGATAATAACACAATAAACAGCATAATGCACACAAAGCAGCAAAGATTACATAGCTGTTTGTCACTAAACAGCTAGGAAACAACATATACTCTTTGTTGATTGTTTTAATCCTACCAAAGTGCCAGTAATGTGTCTCCAGATTAAATTACTGGAATTTAACTGCCTAGAAAATTAATTTCTTCCGTATTTCTAATAGAATCTTGAACAGAGGTACATACTCTTAATGGGTAAATTCATTCTGGTAACCAAATACTAGCAAATTGTTTTGGGGATAGTTTTCCAACAAATGTTTTCACAGTTCTCTGATTTATATTGTTGCATCTGGGTAGACACTCCTATGTCAACCTTATGGTTTTGTACAATTTAAGGCAGAAGATAAATTTATGTAAATGACTGAAGAATAGCACATTAATGCTGGATTTAAGACCACAGGTTTCTGAAGGTACCTTTACATAGTACCTTTACATGCTTTCTGGATCTGTACCTTACTTTTAATGAAGGAAATCAATACATTATTTTTCTCTTAAAGCCATGGTCTTTGTGATGATTAATTTTTCTGACAGAAATTCGCTTGTTTATGGTATTTCTTATTGGTGCTGCGGGGCTTTTCCATAACAATAAATTATTGTTAAATACATTTCTCTACCACAATGAAAAGAGGGAAGTGTTCCTAAGATTGCTCATAGAATAGTTTCTTATTAAGTTTAACAAAAGAAGTGCTATTTCTGTCAGTGACAAGTGGAAATGACATTGCAGAAAGACTTGCTTGATACATGGCCAAGTTAACTAAGAAATAACAAATACGAAAAAATTATGCCATTCACGTACCCTCTTGTGTAAGTAGGTATGGCTTCTGATGAATGTTTAATTTACATCATATGGGAAAAGCAATCAAACTGATCTACTTCAAATCCTCATCCATTCAATTATTTTTCTTTTTTTGCTGTTTTAATTTACCTCGAGAACCTATCTGAACAAATAACTTACCTTTTTGACATATTACTTACTCAGTTGTCATGAGCATTGTGAAAGGCATCAGGAAAATAAGAAATGTGATGATGTAACATTTGAAATTGCTTGGTGAATACTTTAATCAATTATATAAGTTAATTATATTTGTCTAAAAAAGGTTTAATCATAATTTCTTAGTGAAAAACAGCATAAAACATAACTAACTCTTCATGGTATTGGTGATGGTAGATTAAGCAAATGTGTAGTATTATTATCACAACATAGATCTTGAGCAGTTAATAAGCAGCCATTTAAAAAAGACCAAAATACTACTGATGTTTCAGTTAAAAAGGTCTATAAAACTAAATCTCCGTAACTTTTTATATCTACATATTGTTTATGCAGTAGATAAAGCTGTTTGTTATAGGATGAGATTTGAAAAAATATGGGGGTTTTGTCAGTTTTATTTGTTCTTGACAAGATAAAGTTTCTGGCAGCAGTCTAAACCAAGAAGATGGCACAGTCAGTAAGAAACCATTTTGGTGGGCATATTGTTCACATTCATTTTATTAATTAGGTAAAATACTCTGATTGAATCAACAGGAATGTGGTGCTGCTTTTCAAATGCATGTGTTACAAGGTGATTCACAATGAATCAGCCTGCCCCTCACAGGTGCAGGCATTTCAAGGTATCCAGAAGTGTTGCCTACTGGACTTTGATACATAAAAGTATCTTTAAAGTCCTTGTGCACAGTTGTGTAGAAATTTGTGCAGCATAACTCTTAGATGTCGTTAATCTGAGCATTATTGTGCATCTTAACAACCTGACTTCAAAGCATACACTGGTTGTCCATGTCCAGCAGAAAGTTCCTTTGACTCCCTGAATGATGCTGTTTCATAAAAATAAATGTATTGCAGAAAGAAGATTAAAAGAAAGAGTACTATAACAGTGAAAGCAAACTTAAATGGGTAGAAGTCCGTAAGAACAAGGTTGGCAACCCCCAAAACACAAAATACTTCTCTTTGTAGTGTTGTACAGCAAGTTTGTCGACAGGACTAGCTCTAAGATCACCTATATGGCATTTTTTAATTGATCTTTGTTTTTAATTTTGGGAAGACAAGCAGCACGGCTGATTGGGAGACGGTAAAAAAGGTAAAAAATAGAGCAAGAAATAAAATGGCAATGCAGAATAGAATCCTTGGAAAAACTCAGATGAAAATAGTAAAAGCAGCATGGGAAGGAAATTAGAAGAAAGATGAGAGGGAAAACAAATGTATTTTACTGTTAATTATTCCCTCAGAAAGGCTGAGGGCATTGGGATTGTTCAGCCTGGAGAAGAGAAAGCTCCAGGGTGACCTTATTGTGGTCTTTCAGTACCTGAAGGGGACTTACAAGATAGTTGGAGAGGGACCTTTTACAATGGCATGTAAGGTACATATATGTAAAGCCATTCCCCCCGTCCTTCCCTAGGACAAGAGGGAATGGCTTCAAACTAAAAGAAGTTAGGTTTAGATTAGAATCTCAGGAAGAAATTCTTTACTGTGAGGGTGGTGAGGCATTATAACAGCTTCCAGAGAAGCTGTGGATGCCCCTTCCTGGAAGTGGTCAAGGCCATGTTGGGGCTTTGAGCAACCTGGTCTAGTGGAAAGTGTCCCTACCCATGGCAGGGGGTTGGAACTAGATGATCTTTAAGGTCAATTCCAGCCCAAACCATTTCATGATTCTATTATATTCTTGTTCTCTCTTCCTTTTGGAGACTTCCTACCTCATATTTAGGGTATAAAATGAATGTTTGGAGGTATAAATGAAATAGTGTTCTATATGTACTTGGGAAGGTCAGAAGTAATGCTGAAAGTGTCATGTTAACTCCTTTGAGAATTTATCTTTCCACTTCTTCCTTTTTTTTCCCTTTTCCTTTATTTTTGTGTGTGTGTGTGATTCAAAAAGTATTATAAAGCAGCTGCTCTTGTGTTGTCACTAAGCACTTGCTTTTAGGACCACAAAGTATGAAGGAGAACTAAAATTAATACCTATAGTTAACTACACCAGCATTTTCAAGCTGATTGTGAGAAAGCCCCCTGCTATTGCAGAAACAGCCTTTTTGACTTTTGTGTGGATTTTCCCGTCCTTACCCACTATTCATTTTTTGTTTCTATTCCACTTGGAAGTTTTCTGAAAGAGTGTGAAGAATTTTTCATTTTAGGTAAACCTTGGAAAACAAAAAGAAAGTAATTGAATCAAAGAAGCATCATATGAATGTCTTGATAGTTTTGAGTTATCATACTAAATTAGTTGAAATCATTATCAAATTGTAAAAGCCCCTGTATGAGAGGTAGAAGTCCTTTAATATACTCTTTGTAATTTTTAGTCTGAGAGATTATTTTAACCTGAATTTGATGATTGGTCATTCCCTGCTTATGCTTGGGAATCATAAGAAAAAAAAATTAGTGATGGGTATTTATAATATCTTCTGCTTTTGTCAGTGGCTACAAATGCAACAAGTTTAAAACAAAAAGCACATAAAAGTATCTTCACTCAAAATTGTGATTAGCTCAGTGTGTATGAATATAGAATCATAGAATGGTTTGGGTTGACCTTAAAAGGTCATCTAGTCCAACCCCCCTGCAATGTGCAGGGACACCTTCCACTAGATCAGATCACTCAGACCCTGTCCAGACTGACCCTGAATATTTCCAGGGATGGGACATCTCTGGACAACCTATTCCAGTGTTTTACCACCCTCATTGTGAAAAAATTCTTCCTTGTATCTGTGTGGTGAGGTCTTTTCTGAGTTGTTGTATTTTTAATATTGTATCAATATATATTTTTTAATGAAATTTGTTTGCTCACTTTGTTAATAAAGTGATTAGAAACTGTATAACTGGAAGTATAAGTATCTCCAAAGACCTTCTGAGTAAGCTGGGATTCCAAAGGGCAATGTGCCCTTTTGCTTTGCCATTTCTGTATGAAGGGGTGAAATGTCAAGTGAATCTACAAGGAACTTTCAATATCAATATTGCTTCTGTAGAGGCATAAACTATAAGGCCATGGGAAGCAAGGTTGTGCAGGTTCCCAGTTCCTTGCCCTCATGCAGGTGTGTAGCAAGGATAGAGGGGAAGTTAATAGGAAACTGTAGGTGCTGACAAATTGTAGATATTGAATATAAGTTGTGAAAAGCATCTTTCTTAATAGCTCTAGGATGAGTGTGTGAAAATGTGACTTTGAGCAAAAACGTTAAAAAACTTTTGTTCACTTTGTATAAAAATGCTTTTTTAAAATAACTAAATGTCTTCCTGGGGGGCTGTGTTTTGTGCAGTACCCATTATCAACAAAAAACTTTTTTCATGGGCCATGGAATCTAGACAAACTTCATCAGTACATGTGTATCTGTTTAATTATGTTAAAAGTGTCAAATGCATGGATTACTTGGAAAAAGGAAAAAAAATCTAAAATTGGGTTCTTTATGGTGATCTGAAATGCATATGGCCAGAAGCCTTCTTTTGTATTGTGGTGGAAGTTCACACTTCTCCTTCCTATGCATTCTGTAGAAGGTTCCCACTTCTGCAACTGAGCTAGTTTTTTTCTTTTTTACTTTATAAGAAAGATCTATTGCATAATATGTCATGGAATAAATAAGAAAATTCCCTTGTTAAATTTTTTGTCAATTGAAATAAGTGTGGAAATTGTGTATCTGTTGCTTTTGTGTGTGTGTGTGTGAAAGTGTATGCAGGGGGAGGGAGAAAAACTAAATTAAGATGTTAATTTAAGAACACAGCAAAAAGTCTCAGTTTGAATATTTAAATGGGCTTTTATTTAGCATTTCATTTTATAGTAGTATACTGACTGGTCATTATTTCTGTCTTTTAGAAAATCTAATGCAGAAATAACTACAAATTTCTACAAATTTTTCTTCTAAAAACATTGGAGTTTCAGAATTAGAATTTCCTTTCTTTGTTCTTCTTACCTTGACCTCCTATTTGAATTGAATGGTCCTCCGTATAAGTAAGAGCTTTGTTCTGAGTTATTTTGTTCTGTAAGTGGTATGGATCTTAACTTCACAGAGGCACATGCAATAGCACAAAGGTTTCAGGTACCTCACTGGAAATAAGCCACTTATTGTAATGTGTTTTTCCTCAAAATCATTATGATTTACTCATGTAATGCTCCCTACTACAAAATGCAAAGGCTCTAGTGCTAAAATCAATGTGAAATACCATAAATATGTACAAAAACTAGGTATTCATTTTAATCTGGGCATTACCAAAACTTGAAGTGTGTAGTGGAAAGGCCAATTCAGACTCACGAGAATATTTGCATTTAGACAAATTACCTGACCATTACTTCTATTTATTCCTAATAGGGAAATCATGTACCTGAAAATAGCAGTCATAAGTTGGACCAGGTATTATTGTAATAATGTGTGTCATAGAAAGAAAAGAAAATCTAATATCTCAGAGTAAGAGGCTTTTATGTGTCTATTCTTAGGAGATCTCGCATTTGCTGCTACAATGGTATCTTAAAAACCTTACATGTTGTGCAGGCAAAGCAAAGTGTGCTGGGATGCTGTGGGCCAGCAGGGTGCTTGATGTGCCATGACTGGACTGTCACATGGCTTCCTAGGATCCTGCAGAAAAACGTTTCTCCTCCTATCAAAACATAAACCACTATGCAGATTACTGCCATGTTGTTCACTGCTATTTCTCATTCTGAAACTGTAGGACGTGAAAATAGTTTGGAAGAAAAACCCAAACATCAGAACAGTTTTTACTGAGATGAATGTAAGGAAGGAATAATTTTGGTAGAGGCTCTCTTCTGTAACAACCAAAAAAAACCTTCAAGAAAACCAAACAGAAAACTGTAAAAACAAGCTAAATCTCAGCCTCTGCCTTAGCTATGACTCCTGTCCAGGACTGTGGGTAAACACTGCAACAGCCTGTTAACATTGACACTGTGCCTCATGCTCTACTGCTGTTAGTATTCAAGCTCTCCA
>WEIV01013775.1:57670-78635 GCA_013390005.1 Calyptomena viridis
ATGGTCCATGTTGGTTATCTTTTGGTAGTTTTTAATTATGCTGTGTTCAGTCATGTTAAAAAAACCAAACCAAACAAAAATCACCAAACCAACAACAAGAAAACCACCACCACCCCCAAACAAAACAAAACAACACAACAAAGCCCCAAACAAACAAAAACACACACACAAAAAGCTATAACAAACAAAACCAAAAACCCATGAATGAATGGATTATTAGGATTCCTGCAATTGAATGTGTTCTTTAATGGAAGCAGAAGTATTTGAAACAGTCTCTGCTTTCCTGACATTCCATATTTGAGTTAATAGCTAATAGGAACTCTACACACCATGCAGTTTAAATCTTCCAGGTCTTTGTAGGCTATTAAATAATTGTGGTGTATACCTTTGGCATGTAGAAGTATATTTGTTCACAAGTTTTACTTATAAATTGATGTGCAGAATATTAATTTAATGATCTCTAGTAGCCAAGAATACAGGAGGGGATAAAAGGCTCTAGAGGTACTGGAAGGTACTCATTACAAAATCATGAGATGTGTTTCTGTCTATTTATCATTGGATTTTTCATTTGGAATTCAAAGAAGAGCAAAAACTTTCAGCTCTTTCCATCTGGTGAGTCTGTGATGCAGCATTGTTTTTCATGTTTAACTTTTTTATGAATACGTGTATGTGTTGGGTATTTTACAGGAACTTCAGGATGGCATTGGGCGACAGCAAACTGTTGTCAAAACATTGAATGTAACTGGTGAAGAGATTATTGAGCAGTCATCAACAGCAGATGCTAAGGTGCTGAAGGAACAACTGGAAAGTTTGAATACCCGGTGGCAGGAGATCTGCAAACAGCTGGTAGAGAAAAAAAAGAGGTAGGTTAAAAGGTGGCAAAAATATTGTGAAATGATTTTTAGTTATTTTACATGTGATTCCGGCTTAAACTTTCAAAAGAACTCTCAGCTTCTAGAGTTTTCGTGTCTATAAGGAATTATCAGTAATTAAATTTCAGACCCAGTATAATTTCTTTAATTCTTATTTTCTACCGACTCCTGTCAGCGACCTTCCAAACTCCACATTTTTATAATTTTACTCCTAGTATTTTAAAAAAACAAACTAGCATACATTATTGCTTGATTTAAAAATAGGACAAATTGGAGCTTCATTTACAGAATTACAACCTTTCTATTTGATTGTGTGTCATTAAAATAGATCTCTCTAGTACTAATAATAGATTAGATAATTGATACAGTTAATCCTAATCTAAATCACTTATTATAATTAATGCCATTAAAGTCTACATTTCATAGTCTGGATAAAAAGAATGGATTGATCAATTTAATATTATTTATAATCACTTTTGCATCAATTTGTTTTTCTCATGCAGCCACAGGAAGCTGGAGCATTTGAGTTACAGATTACACAAAAATGGCTTTACGTCTTTAAAAAGAGATTTACAATATTAAAAAAAGAATTGTTTATGTTTAAACTAGGTTTTTTAAAAGCATATGTTCTTAACCTAGATGCTAGGCCTAACTGGTTATGCCATTCTGCTTTAAAATACAGTAAAAACTATAGGTAGAGCTTCATGTTTGTAAAACATTTACATTTTACATTCATTTTTAAAACACAGAATATTCCTTATAGAGGTACAATAATGAGTACTAGAGATGTACTAGAAGAACTGGTAGTGTGCAACAAGTTTTGTTACTTCTGGAGTGTCATGTGCCATTTTTCAGTTCAGAGCCATGGAGAGGCAAAAGCTGTAAAAACATTTACTGGGGTCGTAAGGGGGGGTCCTGAAAGTGATTAAATTAACTAATTTAATCACAATTAAAGTTTCACTTGGAAAATGTTATCAAGCATTGGAACAGGCTGCCCAGGGAACTGGTTGAGTCACTGTAGAACCATAGAATGTCTAAGGTTGGAAGGGACCCCAAAGATCATGTAGCTCCAACCTCCCTGCCATGGATAGGGAACCTTCCACAACATCAAGTTTGTCAGAGCCCTATCCAGTTTGGCTTTCAACAGTTCCAAGGATGAGGAGTCCACAGCCTCTCTGGGCAACCTGTTTCAGTGCCTCACCACTTGGAAGTAAATACTTTCTTCCTAAGATCTAATCAAATTTTCCCTCCTTCAACTTAAAGCAAATCTCCCTTGTCCTATCACTACATGCTCTTTTGAGAAGTCTATTTCCAGCATTTCTGTAAGCCCGCTTTAGATATGTGAAGGTCTATAAGGTCTTGCCAGAGGTATTTAAAATGTACATGTGGCACTTAGGGACAGGGTTTAGTGGTGAACTTGGCAGTACTGGGTTAATGGCTGGACTCAATGACCTTAGGGGTCTTTCCAACCTAAATGACTCTGTGTTAAAAGATGGAGATGCAACAGGTCATCTACAGCTGTCAGAATCTTCAGGGGTGCTTTAAGTAATTCTTTCTGCTGTATTTCCAGGTGTTGATGGTACTGCTGCTTGTTACACAAGGGAGTCCTTGGCCTTTATTTGTCAGATTAAAAGCTGTTCTTTTGTACATTGGAAACCCATCTGTTTCCAAGCATTAACTTGTCGTGTAGTGTTAACACTTATAAAACAATAACACATCATTTTAATAGCCGTGTAAGCTGCCTCAGCAATACAGAAGAAAAAGAGCAGTGGTAGAGCTTTGTTTGAGATTACGAAATGTGTTCCAGTTCTGGTTCATATTGGTATTATGCATGCGTTCATTTATCAGTAGAAATGTCTATCTGAATGCTCTTTTGCCTCAATTCAGCATTAGCAGTATTACATGCAATTTCTTGGCATGTTCTATATTTTAAGGAAGCCTAGGATCTGTTAAGTGGGAATATTACAGTTATGTTCCCTAGATGAAGGTTCTTAAATAAACACTTGCACATGCATTCCTCCTTTTGGTCTGTTTAGTATGTTGGCCAATTGGTTTAATTTCCTTTGGAATGACAGCTTGTGTAATTTTGAGGACAATGATTGCAGAGACCTCAGTTAGTGAACTTTGCATGAATAAATGCTTTGCACCAGAAGGAATACTGATAATGTTGTGCTAAACTGATATAAATGTTCTTGGTGTACTTTACTGAGACTTATGTGCATCAAGATGGAGAAGTTTGTGCTTCTATTCATCGCCCAATCTTCCTGGCTGTGTCCGAGACAGGGAATGCTTTTTGATCCCAGGTCTTGGAAACAGATTCTGCCCTCGGTCTAGCTGTTTCCTCCTAGTAGGTTTTTTTTGTTTGGTTGTTTTTTTTTGTTTGGGTTTTTTTTTCCTTTCCTTCATCTTTTTACTCTCACAGACTGGATTTTCAAAGGAAAGAAGCCTAGTTGACAGGCAAAAGCAGTGTCCTCTAGCTAGTTCTCATTTATTGATGATTCTGGGCATGAAAAGACCATAGACATATCAGCTGCACAGTCTTTATACAGTCATGGAGTCATGGGATTTCCATATCTCTTATGCTTTGACATCTTTTAGTTTTTCATTAGTTGTCCTAATTGGATTTTGGGTACAGTCAGGTTGTCTCTTTTTAGGACTTGAAACCCATGTCATCCAAAGTGCTTTAATTTGTTATTAAGATCAAAGCTTGATCAAAGCACACAAGAAAAGTTGAAGGAAGTGACCTCTACTTGCAGTCCAAAAGAGCTAATATAGCCACAGCATTGACCAATGCGTGTGTTTGTACTGTATCAAATTTATTGATGTATCTCAGCAGAATATAAATGACAATAAAAGTGCGGCAAATAACATATTTTGACTCTCTTTTTTCAGAATAGGTTTAAAAGACTATTTAAAAAAACCCGAACCAAAACCAAACAACTGCTAAGTCAGAATGCTTATGTTCTGGATCACATAAGTTTTAATAGTCCTTTAATATTTGTCCATCTTTCCTAAAAAATAAAATATTCATGGTTATAAGAATTTTATTATTATGAAAGGGATTCTAAGATTTTTTTTTTTAAGTCAATTTTGAAAATGAGAAAATGGGACCATAATGAAAGGTGGTTTTGAACGCAGAGTAGACTGAGTATAATGCATTTTCATTTCATAATCAGAAAATAATTTTAGAAACTAACATTTCTAACATTTAGAACCTTCTTCAAATCAGAAAATGAAATGATCTCTAAATTTCTAGTAGGTTTTACATTTTATTCTTTGTTGTCAATACATTGTGCTCTGCTTTCAAAGCTAATTCTCAGTAGCTCAGAGGAGTAGTAATCAATTTAAATTTTTTCTTCTATTAAAATTTTTGGCTCAGCAGATATCAAAGTAAGTGAGAAGAAATTAGCAATTGAATGGATTCCAGAAATGAAATCTGACAGTGATTTCAGATTCAAGTGTAATGTTGCTAAGCATTATTTAAATGACAAGGAAATTTTATATACTGTAAACTCTGTTTTTCCTATTTGCTTACCAAGATGGAAGAAATTGATTTTTATAGTCCTATTTACAGGTGGGGCATTGACATTTAATTTGGGGCGTATTTCTCAAGCCAAATTCAAAGATCATTTGTGAGATGGAGATTAAAGGAGTAACAGCAACACAGATATTTTTGCAATGTGCACGATTGTGAGAATTTAGTTGAAGACAGGAGGTGCATGGTGACATTTCCAAGGATGTCGATGACATTAAGCCTCAGGTAGTCAAATGCTGAGTTGATAGTGGGAACTCCAAAATTGAGCAGATGGGCAGATGATCTTCATCAGAAAGAAATGTGAAGCAAAGAATATATTTTAGACAAACAGACTATACCATGCTTAGATGATGCTGAACTTGTTATAACTCAAGAAAGTGATCCTGGCTCTATTACTGACAGCGATAGAGGCACAGGATGGAGTGGCAGCAAAAAAACCCACAACATTTTAAGCTGCATCAGTAAGGGTATTATGAGCCAACCAAACAACAAAAAAAGTTGTTTTGCTGATATCAAATGTTGTGTGCTCAAGTTGGTTACTTTGTGCAGATCTCTGTACGTCAAAGGGACTTAGAGATGGAGGGAGGCAACTAAAATGAGCCAAAGTTTTGAGTAGCTGCACTGTGTGGAGAGACTAAGAAGCTGAAGACCTTCAATCTGGAGAGGAGTATCAGGAGGGATACAACTAAAGTTTGTAAAGTCAAAGTGATGGGTGTACTGAATGTGGAACAACATGTTAATCATCTAATTCCTTAGTACCAGAAATAAAGGTGATAATAAAGTGTAAAGATAATGAAATGGATTTAAAATTTACATTGTGGTTTCTGGATGTCTAAGATTTGCTGGCCAGAGAAGATTGTGAAGGAAAATATTACGACTCAGCCCTGTAGAATTCCTTACCTGAATTAGTGGGTCCTGAGGGAGTATGAAGTGAACAGAGTAAAGAAAGTGGCCTATCTTCTACGTACGCTTTAATTGCCATCTTGTGTTAGCAGTGTTGGTGGCACTCTGTTGGGCAGACTTTTCTCACACACTTTGGCATTTTTCATGTTCTGATGCACTGATTATATTTTGGGGAGGGAAGGAGGAACTCTACAAAATTTCTTTGTTTGAGTTTTTCTGAGGCTGCGTGTACTATAAATGGTGTACTATTTATTCTGTATGAGAACATAATGTTACATCTTCATTGATAAAGAACCCTGTAAATTCAAAATATTTCCTGTAACCACCATGAACCCTGTCATTGGTTGACTTGAAAGGGAAGAATTGATATGGGATATAATTCCAAGTTTTCACATGTTAATACAGTTTTTATAAATAATTTGGAATAAATATTAAACTACTTGCATAATAAGAACTATAAACCAGATCAAAACGATGACATTCTATAAATAACTGAAACTGATCATAGGTTCACTAGACACTAATATTAATCTCAGTGATAGACTGGTAGATTTAATAAATGAGAATTATTTAGACCACAAAGATCAACTTAGTTTGTTTTTCTGTCTGTTTTTAATTAAGTCTCAAAACAATTTGAGGAACCTGTACTGCTCTTCAGTAAAAAGGAACTGGTTTTAAGTTTTAAAAGGTCAAATGCTGGTCCCAGGGAAAGCACTGATTCAAAATTTACTTTGAATCTCCTTTCTTTGGTACTGAAGATCAAGAGGTTATGCTTGAGTTATGTTTGCATAGGAGGTTATCTTTCACTTGCCTTTATCTCATAGAGTATCAAAACTGTAGAAGTTTGAATTCAGTATTTAAAGTTTCTGTATCTTGCAGTCTAATCCATCCAGCTAAGAATTAGGTGAGAATGTAATTTTAGCACACCTGGTCATTTTATCTTACTGCAAACTTTGAACCTGGCAGTTGAATAAAGTGGAACTTCATTGAAAGTCTGATACACTGATAGCAAATTGGGAATTTGAGTTTTTCTTAACATTTTCCTGCAAGTGGCATGTTTTTGAGATGTTTGAGTTTGTACTCCGAAACAGTATTACTCGAACTGAAATGGGGACTTGAGAGATCAGGAGAAGTCAATAGCCTTGAATAGATGCTACTAACCCCAGACAAAAGGACAGGGGGCAAAGTATCTCTGTTTCTTCTCATACTCCAGCAATCATTTTGAATACAGAATCTTCTAAACTGCACCAATAGAAGTCCTCTCTGTCTTTTTGTCCCCATTTGTGTCAGATCGTATCATGCCGTGCATGTCTGTGCTCAGACATGTCACTGGGACAGTTGAGTTTTGGATGACTTAAGGGTGCAGTGGCTTGTCTCATCCCTAAATCCCTGTGAGCCCTTGAGTGCCTGGGTGTAAGTAACCCGTGGCTGTGGCTGCAGTGTGGTGCTGTGCCTTCTCTCCCGCTGCAGGAATGCATGGACCAGGCAGAGCTAGTCCAGGGAATATAGGAACATAGGAGGGAAAGCCACATCTCACATAGGAGCTTGATAAAGGAAATGCTCATAAATGAGGCTGTGACAGACTTGTAACCATAGTGCTGGCTGGTCTTTTTATTTTTCACCTTTGCTAAAAGTTTCTTGTGCTGTTTTTGAAAATGGATGCCCAGGAATTAGATTCCTTCACCGTTTCAGAAGTAATCAGTTTGGGGTTTTTTGTTCATCACGATCCTGACATTTGTTAAAATTGAGTTCAGTTGAACGGAAGAGAATTTTTCATTATTTTAGCTGCAAATACATTTACACTTTTAATGAGTTTGAACCTGCAGACTGCCTGTTCACATCTCTACTCAAGCGAGTTTGAAGTAATTATGGAGAGAATGACAGAACAAAGGCTGTTTACCAGAATACTTCCAAATTATTTTCTGAATGTAAAAACATAAGCTTTCTATTCTAAATAAAAACTAATTATTATAAAGTAAATACAGTTTCTAATATTTTTTATACCATGCCTTCATTAAATTATTCTTATTTTTCCATAGCACACTAGCTTCAAGTGATTGGTTTCACCTGAACACTCAGTGTATTGAAGGCTGTGATTAGCTTCTAGTTGCAATTTAAAAACTGGTTTAGGATGAAGAGTTTTCATGACAGCTAAGTCAATAAATATATTTTTTCTTTCCAGCATATAATTAGCTACATATTGAATTTTTCTGAATTTTCTTTTTTTGACTGCTCAGATTTCTTATAATGAATGACTAGAAAAGAGTCAGTGGTATGAATTTATATTGTGTTTACAAATGTTTTAGCTAAACTTCTTACTGTTCTTATTGTTTAGCATTTCTATCTAAATACATTTTCTAAAGTTTATGTGGTACTTTTCATTTTAATTATTTAAAGTTCCTTACCTTAATGATTCACATTTTGCATATCCTTTAGAGAAATTAATTTTCTCTCAGTAAATATTTTCTCTAAATTGTTGTTACTATTTTGGTGGCCTCTTATATTTTCAATAATAGCTACTAAACACATTAATTCTTAAATCTTAGAAACACAATCAATATAGTATCGACAGCTGAATGTTAAAAAATAAAAAGGCACCAAAATATTATTGGACCTGCATATGAGAATATGAGTCACAAGTGCAAATATGTCCTACTCTTATAACAGTGTATTTTGTTTCTATAGGTGACATCCTCCAAATAAATCCAACATCACTTCTATGCAGTTACAAACTAAACATCTGATGTGTTTCACAAACTATTTACAGGTTGCTATGGTATTGGTACCATATTGTTCACTATGAAGAAAATACATGAGCTGAAATATGCATTTCATATGGTTTCTACACACTGCAAATGAAAATACAAGCTTACTTTAAACAGGCCATGAATGTTTATGTAATAGTTAACAAGTATAACTAAGGGTTAATGATAGTTTAGAAAAAAATCTTTCCAGGGTATATTGTGGACTGCCATAAGAATTCATCATTGAGTTAGTTTAATCCTGATAAGAAAACTAATTCCTGATCTATGAAATATCATATATAAAAAATACTGTTAGGAAAAATAATAAATTTATTACTTGGTATTAAATACTGATTATTAATACATTTGCTTCCAGAAATGTAATATATATAAGATTCATATGTACAGCTGTGCAGTCAGAATAGTTGACCAGTGGATCCTATGAACTTAGAAATACAAACAGAAATCTACCATGTTTTAATATGAAAACAACAAAGTAATGTGTCTAAGAATAGCAGTCATGTAGAAGACAGAAATTCGCATATGAAATTCAGTACTTCTCTGCTTTAGTTTGAGAATTTTCCATCAAACAAGATAGGTTATATCTCAGGGTTAATGAAATAAACCTTTTGCCAACAGAGAAGCAATTTTAAAGCTCTTTGGGCTGGCTTACATGGATAAGGCAGTAGTATATAATAGCATGCAGACCTGTGATGGAAATGGATCTGCTTGGCTCCATGGGACGGGCTGCCGAAAGGATAACTTATTTCTCAGTCACCTCTCTCTTCAGCAAGACATACTCCCGACTGCTTTCTGGAGAGCTGCTCTGTCCATGTCCGAGTCAATTGGTGGTTCATGTTCTTTACTCTAGTTTTTTTAGGCTTGGATTTGGAAGCCCATACTCCCTAAACAACAGTTAACTGTTAATTTTTCATTGCCACCATGAAATTACGTGTGCTTGTTGTTCCAAATGTAATTATGGTGATGGAAATCAGGTTGTTCAAAAGGTATAGTCAGTCACTGAGTTAAAACTTTTAATTTGATTAACTGGTTCAGCTAACACAGAGTGCTTTATTTTAATGTCTTGCATAATATGACACTTGTCTTGCAGGATGTTATTTATAATAGAAGCAACGTTCTAGTGGGTCAAGAACAAATTAAAAAGCGCACCTTCTTTTCTCATTAATTGCAATGGACCTTTTAATTGCTATACTACATACTGCTCCTGACTAGAATAAAGAAGTACATATTTATGGAAGACTTTTTTTCTGAACTCTGAAACCCTTCTGTGCACATATATTCATGTATATGTTGTATGTGTACGGGCGTGTGTGTGCATATGTATATGTATGTATGTATGTATATGTATAAAACCTCTCTGAAACAATTCCTGGAAAGTCTTAGGTTAAAAACATCCCACCGATCAACATTTAAATTAGTCATCAAAGTAAAAAAAATCTTTTCTTCAAGATAGGAAAAGTTTAAATGTTTTAAGGGTTGCAGCTGAATTCATAAGGGTGATAAAACTGACAGTGTACTTAAGATGAAAAAGGAATCTTGCCAATTTCTATCTCTTCTAGGAGACAAGAAATCTTTTTGATTTCTCATTCAAAATACTATGCAGCTCAATAATTTTGCTCTCGGGTGTATTGAGTTGAACGCTATGCCTTTTCTGTGCCAGAATTAACGAATTTAAACTTGTATCTTTCTCAGATACATCCTTAGGGTACCATCACGTAATGCCTCCACTGAGCCATGCAATTTACAAATGAGTTGAAGTAAGAGGAAACCAACAAAAAGGAAGCTGTTGCTGAGAGCTTAGGTTCTGGGGAACCTGGTCTGGTTGAGGAACAGAGGTTTTATTATGTGCTTCACAGTGTAACACTGGATGACAATTCCCAGACTTCTGTAATGAAGCAGAGGGAGACACTGCCCCAGAAAGGAAATGCAATAAACATCAGTATGATGGAAGGCAGATAAAACCCTAGCAAAAGTTCTGTTAGTTTGTAAGCTGTGTAAAATAATAGTTTAGTTGTATGCTTCTGGTTTTATTTTATAATAGTCAGCTTTCCAACCACACAACTCTTTCTCTCCTGAAATCTAATCTTAATCTAGACAAATCTATTACTTACACTGTTAAGTCAGATGTCTATTTTTCTGTGAAATGAAATATAAGTTAATTCAGCCATAGGATTATGCCCCTTGCTCATATAGTTTTCGCTGCTGACCAAACCAGGCTTCTCGTATTTTACTCTGTAACCTGGATGATGTTATTTAAAAGGAATTTTACCACTCTTAGTTTTGTTTACTTTGCATTCTCTCTAAGCAAATGCTTTGACTTAAAATATTAAGAAGTACCTTTCTTTCTCTGTAAATAAATGTTACAAATGCAGAACAGTTGAAATCACTTGAATGCTTTTAATGTCTAGAAATTACAGTGAGGGAAAAAGAGTCATATAAGATTTTAATGACTTTAAGTTAGATTTCACAATATAGGGTGAAATGTTTTGGGGATTTGGATGCACAAACTTCTTTAAGATAGATACTAAACTGTTGGAAATTTTAAATTTCTATTTTGCTGGAATAAAAGCCTGTAATCTGTAGTTTCTAAGATGTTCATCAGATTCTGTGTGTGTGCACATGTTTGCAGGCAACTTTGTCAACCAACAACTGTTTTCAGTACTTTTTTTGTTAAATGATGTGATGCTGACACTTTATATTGATTCACTTTTGCCTGAAGCTTATTCATGTAGCTTTTCTACAGAGACTTTGCTTAAGGCAGCCATCAGATGACATCGTTTCCTAAAAAATAAAAGAAAAAAACAAAACCAAATCAAACAAAACCAAACAAAAAATACCACAAAACAATAACAAAAACAAACAAATAAACCCCAACCAAAACAAAAGACAAAATTGCAAATAAATGAGAGCATAGTTCAAAATAGATGTGATTCCATTTAACTTCTCAATGTGTTCTGTGGGTATTGACCATCATGGCAAGTATGGGAGACCAGAGGAAGCTGATATTTTTTTTTTGCTTTAATATATTTTTGCATTCAGAAATAATATATGGATAAAACTAACCTTGATTCTTCACTAGCATGTTATATTCTTAAATACTAATGCAACTTCTTAGTATATGTAATGTAAGACCTAGGCTCTCAAACTCAGTTGGATATTGCAAATAATCACAATAACTAAAATCTAAAAAAAAAAAAGGCTGGTTTTACATCTTTTTCTTTGATCTCAAGTAATGTTAACTAACACCAAAACCCCCTATTATTATGTTAAAGTGATTATTTACTGTTTAATATCATTGATAATGATTTGATATTTCTGTATGGGTAATATTCAATGTAGCATCAGTTTTGATGATATATTTGGTGGATAAATTACAAGTATTTATACAAAACGTAATTTTTCTTCTTCAGAAGGGATCCACTCATAATGTTAATCACAAAGGGTTCACATTCTGCTAATGCTCTTCTCTGATGCTCTTGAAATTTTTTTATATGCATTTCTTTGTAACTTTAGAAGTTTTTGCACAAAAGTTCGCATCTCGTTATATTTGTATAGTCATAATGAAAGTAATCTTACCTAACTTTAGACACCTACCATGTTTATGTGTCAGTTGGTCACCTGGATTTCATTTAATTAAAAAAAGAAAAAGGTTGTATAGCAGAATTAATCTCTTCCTGTTGTAATCATCTAAGATGAATCTGGATGAGAAAATGAACAGATGAGTGATAGATTGAGAGAAAGCAGACATCTAAAGTTATGATCCTATCCTATTCTTTCTTATGGACTGCAAACCTTATCTACTTTTTGTGAATCTTGACTGGAATACTTTACACAAACTATGTGACACAGTCACTGAAATATCTTCTTGTTCAATGTGTCCAAAGGAGTCTGTGTCACTTTTTACAGATCCGGTTTGGTAAAACTTGATGCTAGAATCCTTAGACACTGCACTTTTCTGCTGTTAGTTCACACAAAATTCTAGTCTGAATTATTAAGAGTTCTAATTCTGGTGTACTTGTTTGCTACCTGTCATACATATTTCGGAAGCTGCATTTAGTGATATTGCAAATTATGCCTAGAGCTTCTCTTTTAAAATACATTTACTGCCATGTTAAAAGGGTGCTGGTCTGATAATTTTGATATGAAGAAATCTATGGCACACTTAAAAAATTGTTAATATGAATGATAATTAGTTATGCCTCGTCTTTCTTTCAGTGTGGATAAGCACTTCAATATAAAAATAAGTTCATAGATAAATTAATTTAACATTTTTATTACAGGCTAGAGGAAGAAAAGAATATTATATCAGAATTTCAAGAGGACCTGAACAAGTTGATTTTATGGTTAGAGGAAGCAGATGGTGTTATTGGTACTCCCCTTGAACCAGGGAATGAAGACCAGTTGAGAGACTGCCTTAGCAAAGTAAAGGTATTGTCAGCTTTATTTTTAATGTTTTCCTACTTTATCAATTCTTCTATGAAGAAAATTAAAGGCTGTTTTCAGAAATAGTTTCTGCCATCAAACACAGCATTCGTTTAGCATTTTTAGATCAGTCAAAGCATTGGAATTTCAGAACCCAGGTACAAATATATACTGTTCATACTAAAACCAGAAAGGTAATTGAAAAGGTACTGAAAGGAAAGTATGCTGTCACTAGGCAATTAATCATTATCTTTTTTGTCCTAATTTCTTAATTCAGAACTTAGCTATTTTGTTGTATATGTTTTATATCTACAGTATTTCTCTATAGGTGTCTTGTTAACATTTTACAACGTCTCACTTATTAAATGGTATTCAGTATTTCACAAGAGTATCCAGAATTGTATGAATAATTATAAATGTAAACTCATTAAAATAGTGCTTCAACATTTTCTAGACTAAACATCTAGGTGACATATTTTTTAAAATACTTTTAAAATCCCTCTATCAGAATATTAAATATTTGTTTTTAAAGGCTAGAATATTTTTGTGAGTATTTTAGAACTTTGATACTGCTAATAAATATATTCAACAGAATCTATTTAGTTTTTGAAGTGTGTTCAATAGAATGACTATCTTTGGTAACTTGTACAGTATCACATTAAACTGTAATTGGAAAATGCATATTACTTATAGAATATATACCTTAAGGTTTCCTTGAGGATAAAGACCTAGTTATCCTTTATGTCTCTCCCAGTTGAACAGGTTCAGCAAGTGATGTACAGAGCAGTAAAGAATCTGAAGAAAACTTGTCAGTTTGTTCTATCCTTTTTTCAACAAAATATGAAAAAAAAAGTCTAAAGGATTCTTTAGCAAAAATCTATCTTCAATTTTCTTTTCAAATAAACAAAAATAGGATAAATAGCATTTGAAGAAATGGAGACTTAACCATGTGCTGAGTTTGTCCCTCTGACTGTTTAGCATAAGATGTCAGTGAGTTTATCAGGGAATTTATGAGGCTCTGCCTCTGTTGTTGGTGATATCAGAACTAAGGCAAGGAAAGACTTATAAGGGGTGTTAGATGCATCTTAGAGTTTGCCGACATGATTAAAAGTTTAAAGTCTGATTGACTGCTTAGAGCCATGAAGGCTCCTCTCCTCAAATATATACCAATATTTTCTAATTATAGTATTCCCAAGTGATATATAATCCATAATTAAAGGTGTTAGTTTCTCTTACTTGTATCTTGCTTTTACAGTTCACCTTCTTTTGGAGCTGCACAAAAGGGAATAAATCCTAATGCAGCAAATAATAGCACATTGGTTGTAGCATGGATTATTTCATACCTACCTGCTTATGCTAGTAATAAAAAACAAACACAATGCAAATGCCAAAAACCCTTGAAGAACTTTGTATTTTAGGTACATTAACCTTACTTAATATATTAAGTTACTTTGACAAACGTGTCTTCAGTAACTACATATATGATGGAAAAGTGGTACATTTAGATGCTGCCTTGCATTCTTAGGTTAGACCCTCCTCCAAAATGCTTTCTCCTTAACATATTAAAAGATTATTAAAATTATGTACATGAGGTATTGAATGTCCGGAGCTGGAGTTTATATTGTAATAGTGATTAACATCCTGAGAAACCCTGTGTTTTAGGATTCTCTTTAGGACTTTCTTTAGGCTTGATTAACTAATACAATCTCTTTTGGAAGGTTTTTTTTTAGCCTTCTACATTCAGAAAGAAACAGTCATTTTGCCTTGAATTGAGTTTATTCCTCCAGCTGATACACAAATCGATAAGGGTAAAGATAAGAGAGCTGAAAATTCTACCACAGTTCATCTTAACTGCTGTATTTGTCTGTTCCAGTTAAGAGTCGAAGAGCTGCCACCCCACAAGGGAATACTGAAACGATTAAATGAAACTGGAGGAATAGCACTTGGAAGTGCATCACTGCACCCAGACAAAAAACATAAGCTTGAGAGTACACTGAAGGAGGCTAACCATCGTTTGTTAAAGGTTAGACATATTACTGTTATAACTGTGGTGTAAAATTTTAATCTGCAGTGAATATTTGCATTATATATTTTCTGGTATGTATAATTTTTCTCTGTATGAAGAGACATTTGTATGCATAATAAACCTGAGGAAGAAAAATGTGTACAATACACTGCTGTGAGAAACAGTGATCGCAAACCAAGACCATTAGTGCTTGAAGTGATGATGTCGCATTCAAATATACTCCCTAAATTACAGGTCTTCTGCTTAAGGGTGGAATGCAGAGCATCATTTTTGTAGCCTGATGCTTTTTCTAGTACAGCAAATACTCCAGACTTCGTGACTCAGGTGTGTGAGAGGCAGTAGCAAATGACTGATTTTGTTTATGGAAACACTTCCCAGTTCTCTCCTGTTCCAAACCCCAAGGTGGAAGCTGCAACCACTGTTTCACCTTCTACCACGCTTCTTTCAAACTTGAGCATTCACTTCTGGTTTCTGTGTATAGCAAAATACTACATATTTTGCTTTCTAGGATATTCATACTCTTGGAGAGAATTAAGGGAGGATTTAGTTCTGTTTTATTGCTGAAGCAACATATTTTTGTGGTGAAAATGAGTAGCAAATGTGATAAAGAGGGGTAGATAATTTGAATGTGTTCATGTAGCAGAAATGATAGAAAGCCTTGTCCAGAGGACTATGACCCAATATATGGATTAGCATGCTTGGAAAAGGTCAAGGTAGGATCAGCTGAAGGATTCCTTTTGAGACTGATAGCAAAGTCAGAACCTTGAAAATTACCCTGTGGTATCTATTTGTTAAAGTTACCAGGATGCTGGGGAAGAAAGGAAGAGTAATTCATTGTGTTTAGCTCTGNTGGGTGTTGAGACAAGGCAGTTTATAAAGTGAAAAAAAAATAAATTTGCACACGCAGGAAGCAAAGCAAAGGAGAATCTAATCTCTACTTCCCATTCCACAAGGTCAGGTCGCGTCCTGAGAAGCAGGGCCCTACGCGTTGGTTGTCCCTTCAGCAGGCAGCCATCGGAGACAACCCCGTGCCCCCACCCCTGCTGTTCTTTCATATCTGAGCTGACGTCATATGGTCTGGAATATCCCTTTGGTCAGTCTGGGTCACCTGAGCTGCTCGTGTCCCCTCTGCCTCTCCCTCACAGCAGTCAAAACAGTGGAGTGTTATCTCCTAGCACTGCTAAGGCTGCTGGGGCTCGGATAGACCCAGTACAGTCACATAGCTAAAGACTTTGTATTTTCTTTTTCTGCTTGCTGATACAAAAATGTTTCAGGTTACTTGTCGTAGTCAGAGGAACCATGACTATTGTTGAAAGTGTTTAGGTTTGGATGAAATATGGGAGACAAGAGTACTGTTTAGCGAATCGTTACAATTTACTGATTTTTTACAATTTTATGTCTCCTAGATCTAAGCAATGTGTCTGGCAAAATAATTATGCTTGGAATTTACTACTTGAAAACTTTTATTTACTTGGAAAAGAGACTGAAATGAGAAAATTATTCTTCCATTTGAGATCATTACTTAACCACATAATTTTGATTTCGGTTATCTACCCATGGAGATGTATAGAACCAAGTTCTCATTGGCCCTCTGAATCTAAAGAAGCAGAGATAATGCAGTGTTTTGGGTTTTTTGGTGTGCTTTTTTGTGTGTTTTTTTAAATGAACAGAAATAGTGCTTGAAAATTCCAATACTCAAATCCATGCATATTCTCTGAAGGTGTTTTCTTTCTCAGAAGGTTTTCTATTTTACTTGTGATGTTGACAAGTGTAGAAAACAAAAAGAAAACAGTTAGAAGCTCAGTTTGGGGTTTTGTGAGATTTTTCACATGAAAGTGAAGGGAACAATAGTTTTCATTTGCATATTTTAATCTGTTACTTATGATATGTGTAGGAAGCTTAATTAATTGTATCACTTTCTGCCCTGAAAGTTTATGGTCTGTAATAAAATTAGAAATCAGGGAAAGAAACTCGGCCTGACAGAGGAACTTCATGTTGTCTTCCTTCTGTTACAGATATGTAAGCACTCAAAAAAACCCTCACAGATGTTTACTGCAAGCCAAAGCTCACAGGTCTGGCACTTTTATATCAGGCAAACTTTGTAGGTCACCTGAGGATGGTTCTGTAGTCTGTTGTTTTGATGAGGATATATTTTTTGTGTTCCTCAAAGCACAGTAAACAAACATCATCACACAAAGATTTCTCTCAGGCTTTTCTGTCTCTCCATCCCCTGTTAAGAGTGTATCTTATACTTTAATCCTTTGTTTCTAACTGTTTGTTTTGTTTTCTGGCATCTCTGCTAAAAATGAACATGCAGCAATCTACCATTTCTGATTATCTCATATTGCAAGATGATGGTATTTTCAAGATATGAAGCATACATGACAGTTACATAAATAATGTTAGGTAGGTCCTTATCTGGTGTACACTAGAGTAACTCTGTTTATTTCAGAGCAGCTGTGACAATTTACACCAGCTGAGAACATAGCTAAATATCTCCCAGAGTTATCACAAATTTTTGTTTTACCTTGATCTGCCACATGGGAGAATAGGAGACAATACCTGTGAGTCTTAACCTTCAGGGTGACATATTTGAAATAAGTCATGTTCAAACCTTCTTTACAGTCACAGAAACTGTTGCCCTACAGCAATGGAAATAACCTAGAAAAGAAATTGAGTATGAAAGGAATTGCAGTCACATAAAAGAAGCTTTTTTTCTCTTGCTTCAGAATTGTCTTTGCTTTTGGATGTTTGTATCACATGCTGATGACCTTGAAAGTAGACATACAAACAGTTTTTCTTCTTTTTGGATAGTAATAATTTTAACATGACGTTTCTTTAGACAACTTTATTGAACAGTGATTCTAATAGGCTGTACCTAAGACAATATAGTTTAAGCAGAGAGTGAAGATTAAAACCCACATTTGAAGGACATGACTTTGAAATTCTGTCCTGGTTTTACTTATTGTACCCTCTCCAAAGCCAGTATTTCTTGTAAAAATGAAAGTAACACTATCTTTGTGAAGTCTTGTATTATGAAAAATGAAGTATTTTATGACCATTTTAATGCTTTCATATCAAATATTTTTCATTTATTTTCAAAGCTCAAAGTATCTTCTGCTATGATAGCCAAGTAAGCTAACCACCTAGTGCTTCAAAGCATACAAAGGGTACTAGGCGCTGCAGTTGGTGATGAATTCAGTTCTTGTCATATACCACCTGCCATGGCATGTAACAGATCTGTAATGGGTTTCTTACCTTTTACTGTACAGTAAATGGATTGATAGATTAGGTCTGAGATCAGTGAACCATGGAATCAGAGGTTTGCTGGAAGGAGTTTATTACTCTTTAATATTATTCTTGGTCTGATGTCAGCCAAGAGCGATGAGCTAGATTATCTGAAAGTAAGCTGGATGCCAAAATCAGCATTCTCCTCATTTATCCACCTTAGTCTTCACAACATCTACTGTATGTATTATGAAGGTTATTATAAGTGCCTGATGGAGACATTTTGTTTTGCTGCCTTTTAATTTGTCTGCTAGTATTAGTTCTAATTACTAGACACTGAAGAGACTATTTCACCGTTTATTGCCACAGCAAATCAATTTGTTGTGCTATATGGACAAGAAAAAATTAGAGTGGAGTGACATGGCTATAATTTGTGAACATTTTCTGTACCACCAGAAAAAGTATAGGTCGTCTTAGCTTGGTTGATCAAGTGTAGAGAAAAACAGACGGGACCAGAAAGTGCAAAAAGGCAAAGTCATAACAAGGTTATAGTTCATGTATTGTAACTTTCCTTCAGTAGAAATTATTCAGAGATTACCTGCAATGACATAAAATTTCCAGCATGTCAGTGCAACTTAGTTTGAGCTCACAGTTGGAACTGCTGCAATTGCTACTGTTTTTATTTGTGGGATGGAAGAGAAAATATGTTGGATAATGAATGCTAAAATAATATGACCAGCATTTGGGGGATCAAAAGGTTGATATTTTCCTGAATTTACTTTAATTTAATAAGTGATTCCATTAAATATGATAAAGTCTTTTCTGTTACAGTTTGTCATAGGTTGCTAATTAGGTGTAGTCCACATTCGTGTTATCATCAGCCACACTGACAAACGGCCTCACATATAGCAAAATGAAGTTTGGTGTAAGTGTTCATTGGACAAATATGAGAATGTCACAAGCTCTAAGAAACAAGTATATATAGTCTTACTTCCTTTTTATTTCAATATTGCCAGCAGCTAGCATTAATTAAGATTTAAAAAGTTAAGCAAAGAAAAGTATTTATGAAATACAGTCATGCAGGAGTAAAAAGTCTGTAGGAGCCAATGAGACCATAAAAGCACGATTAAATACATATATGTTTCTATATATACACAATATGTATCATGCTATCTTATCAACCATCTTAAATTTCCTTTTTTATTCTTGTTTGCCATACAAATCCAGAATATATTAATCATATATTGAAGAAGTAATATATAAGAAATAATAAGAAGTAAGAAGTATTTGAATATAACAAGTACTAATTGTCAATATATTTGTGCTCACAGCTACATTGAGTTAATATTGATGTAGCTGAATTGCCAGATATCAAATCAGTCATTTCAGGCAAATCCTTACACATTTTTCTACACTGTAACAACTATGTATCTGACAGAGATTCCACTTACAGTGAACAGTGGTTTGCATACTGTTACACACCAATCAATGACAATTTTGGGGGCTTTTTTTAAACTTCAGTTCCGAGACAGATACTGCCATTGTCTGTCAGGATTTTCTTGCGTCTCTGTTCAGAAAGACTATAGGGGCCTAAAAATCAATGTTTTACTCTTTGCTGTTTACAAGATAAAGATTATACTGTGTAGCAACATTCCTATGTAATTAAAATTTCCACAAATGGAATAGCCTGAAATAAAATTAAAACCTCCCTTTCCTCTTGCCTTGCTTTTATTTTTTTTTTTTGTCGCTTTTCTCAAACTTTTAAAAACACCTTTTCAAAAATTTGTAATCATCATTACTCAGAGAATGGCCTGACTACTGTTAAACTACGGTAACTCCCACACTCCCAACTTTTCTATTAACAGCATGTTTCTTACAAATGTGCTAAACCAGGCAATTCCTGAAAAACAACCAAAAAGAAAAGCAAATTCATTGTTACTTGTTCTTCTTGAGACATTGCAGCTCAGTACTTGGCAGTCAAGATCACTCACAAGATTTGAAGTCCTAACGTTACTTTGATTTTATTTTTTTTTTTTAATTTTTAGCAGAATAAAGCATTTGTTCGTAGGAAATGCTATAAATATTCAGCTGTAGATAAAATACCAATTCACTGTAATTAATCTATGCTGTGTGAAGACAATGCACAAAATAAATCCCTGTTTATTTACTGTGGAAATAATACAATTTATCTATACATTCGTTATATAACTTATTCTATAGCAAAAAAATAAGCAAAGCAATTCAAAGAGTGATATTAGGAAAAGGAGGAATGCAGAAAAGAATGGTGAGAGGGAGCAGCAGACTGGAGGAATACTGTCACATGGAAGGATCAAAAGTGCTGGTGGGACTACTATGGTTTGCCAAACCATGAGAAGAGTTTACTCTTAAATATGTCAGACAGAGTTTATCATGCCCTATTAGTTAACCCTCTTGTGTTTCCCTGGGACATGGCACCAGCATATCCAGCTCTGTGCTGAATAATAGCACTATAGACTGCCACGTTCTCATCTCCCAACATACTCATCAGACTCTGCTTACCATGGGAAAAAAGTTTTGACTGACAGGCTCCAAGTAAGTGTTCAGACAAGCTACCAGGATTGCTGGAGTTTGATTGCCTCATGGATTGTGTGTAGCCTGAGGGATATATATGGTACTTTCTGCTGTAAGCCAGGGAAAGAATGATTAGGGCATAGTACTTTTATTTTAAAATAATTTTCCTGTCAGAATATCTTTCATTAAGAATCACTGAAGGAACTCTACTGTGAAGCCTTTGTGGCTACTTTTGGATTTGTGGAACTGAGTAATAAAAAGAGAGAAAGAAAAACTCATGAACTAGACTGTTTAACAGAGATTTAAGGTAGAGGGTCTTGTGCTCAAAACTATCCTTGACAAAGGAGAATTGCTGAGATAGAGGAGAGCAGAATGAATGACAATTAGTTATAAGTATTACATATAAAAAGCATACAGATATCCAGAAGACTGATATGCACAATCATACTACCGTGGAAGAAAACCAAAACAAATCTTTGGGATGGGGGAATAGGCTTGTTTGCATTTTAAAAAGCTAGACAGCTGGGTGAAGCAGAAAATTGTTTGGTGCATTGGTTTTGTGGACTGCTTTATTCTTTGCATTGATGGGTGAAAAAATAGATTTTTTAAAATAAAAAGGAAACTTGAAAATATTAAAAATACACCCTTAAGATGTTAAAAAAAA
>WEIV01013776.1:265-20470 GCA_013390005.1 Calyptomena viridis
GGATCGTGCCGCTGGCTCGGCTGGCGTCTTGGAACTCTCAGTCCCGACTCTGCCACTGACTTCAGGCAGAAAAGCTGGATTTTCAGGCGGAATTTTCTTTCGTGAGTCCACATGGTATTTTAAAGGTGTTTAAGCGTGCGAAGGGGGTTTTAAGGCTTAGAGTTCACTTTTTTAGTAAGTTCTCTGTTTACCATGTGGTCATTACTGCGCACCGCCATCTTGGCTGTTCCACCGGAAAAGAAGGAGGTAATTTCTGGCTACCACCATATTTCTGTTGCGCACTTATAATTCTTCTTTTTGAAGTTATTAAAGTTTATAATGTTTACTAATTTCGATCTCCGCTAGAGAGTTATCTAGCTACTTCACCATTGGCTAAAGGTGCAACACTTGCTCTCTGCTCATCTCAGCTGCCCCTTCTCTCTCCAGGCATGCAGAATTGCATGCCTACCCGTGACAAGATTCATTTTTTTACTCCTGGCATAGAGGAGATGAATATGGGATAATCATAAAGTCACCCCAAGACATTTGTGATGTACTGCTGAGGAGCAGAGGTAGCAAGAGACCAGAATATAAGCCGTAATTTATTGGCAGTCAATAACAGAGCAATGAAGATGGTAAATATAAAAATTTAAACTAAGTTTCTTTCCAGTGAAATCCCAATAAGGGATCAGATAGTGATTTTAACATTCAAGTTATTTATAATTATTCTTTATATGTTTCATTGAGGTAATGGATCTTGTCCAAAAAAAAAGAAATTAAGTTGATGAAAGGTCTAGAGTACAAGTCTTATGAGGAGCAGCTGAAGGAGCTGGGGTTCTTTAGCCTGGAGAAAAGGAAGCTCAAAGAAGACCTTATCACTCTCTACAGCTGACCCGAAAGAAGGCTGTAGAGAGGAAAGATTCAAAGTCTTTTCTCCCAAGTAACAAGAAACAGGGCAAAAGGAAACGGCTTTAAGTCATACTACAGTTTAGATTGGATGTTAGGAAAATTATTTTCACTGAAAGAGTTGTCAAACATTGGAACAGGCTGCCTAGGATAGTGGCGGAGTCACCCTTTCTGAAGGTGTTTGAAAGATGACTAGCTGTGACACTTAAGTACATGGTTTCTTGATGGATTTGGTAGTGCTGGTTTAATGGTTGTATTCAATGATCTCAGAGGTCTTTTCCAACCTATGAGTCTATGAATCTAAGAATTTTGTATGGTTTTTCTGGGTCAAGGATACTGTTCTCTTTTATTCCGTATTCCAAAGCATCTCAAATGGTAGATAAAAAAAAGGACAAAAAATTAATTCTGAAAGGCAAACAAATTAATGACATTAGAAGACACTGTAAACAACAATTTAAAATTCAGTGTTGTTGCTCCTAATGTGCTACATACTATTTGAAAAATTATGTAATATTAATTTATTTGCTATGTTGCTTGTACAAAAAGCTGCCAGCTATTTTATAAAACTTGTAAGAGTATAGCTCACTCCTGTGATTTTTCTAATTGAATACCATCATAATACAATTGTACATGAGTAATTATATGCATCACTAATTCCTGTCTTACTCTCAATAAGTCTGTTCATATGAATAATGTTTACACATTTCGCTTCTAAATACAAAATCAGAAAATAAAAAAAAAGGCAATGCAATAAAAATTTAATAAGAGAAAATGAAATAAAAGCCATTATAAATAGAAGAAAACCCACAAACAAAAACCTGCTCCAGGATTTGAGTTCATATTTTTAAATAGCTGTTTTTCCATTCTTGACTATTTTGCCTTTCATTTTCTTTACATGTACAAAATTTATTTGCTACCTTTTATTAATCCTTGACCCTGAAAATGCTTTGAAATATGAATAAATATTTTGAGAATTCAGATTAACAACAAGATTAAAGCATGAATTTTACATGAAGGATTGCTAACCTTGTGGTGGTTTGTGGTTTTATTTGCAGAAAAGTTTTTGTTAAGATTTACTTGCAATAATTTTAAAAATCATCTGATAAAATAAATAGTTGTAAAATTCTTTAAGAATAACACCACCTATGCTGTACTAACAAGCACTTCATTCATCCCCAAAATTATCATTTTAACAAAGTTAAAATAAGAGGCATTTCTCTGTTCAGGAGTTATATATTAGAGCTGTGTGATAGGTCCTATCTGTTTAAAGATTACTAAAAGATTACTAAAAATAGTAATTACATTTGTCATAACACAAATTTTAAGATGTTCAGTCTCAAAGATAAATAAAAATACTGGTTTTTAGTACTAAAATTACGTAAACTTCTTACACATTATATACCCAAAGGAAGATTTGAATGAAAGATAATCCTAAACTTAAAAAAAAACCAAACCCACAAAAAACTTCCAACATAAGCTTCAAAAATCATGAAAGAAAGGATTTTTTTGGTAGAAATTGACAAATTTATATTTTTAACTGAGGAAAAAAAAAAGGAAAAATTAACTCAGTTCCTCAAGATATCTGTACTCAACCAGATTAAGCATTTGCCTGCCGTCAATCTATTCTTTTAACTTAGTGTACCTAAACTGGTCACGTGAAAGGGGGAACAGGATTTACCTGACCTTTCGAAGGAGATTCTCTCAACCCTTAGGAATTTATTTGTCTGTCAATGCCCCCAGGAAATCAAAACCCTTTAATGCCTAAACAGTCTGCCAGCATCCCATATCAGGAGGATCTTCACTGACAGATTCACTAATTGGAGGGTGTGTTCAGTTGCCCTTTTGGGGGGGCCTGAACCAACAGAGGAGAAGGTCACTCAGTGGGTCTTCCCAGCTTCCCACTGCCAGCCACTGTCAGCGCCTTATCAGGAATAACTCTAACAGTGTATGGAAAACACACTGTGAATAGAAATTATGACAGGTTAATAAGATTTGTAAGTCAACAGTGATAGTGTCCGTCTGCAAAAATAGGTGCAAAACATTCTGCCAATATTACAAAGCAAGCACAAGCACAAGCTCTAATACAAAGCAATACACTTATATAGCAAGCAGAATCTCTAGTCCCAAAGCAGCATTTAATGCATGTAACATACAGTTCTTAACCAATAGGTGTTCCTATGTCAGTGGGAGAAGAGAGGATCAGTCCGTCTACTGTCCAGCAGTGTTGCTGGAATCTTCCTCCCAAGTCTCCATACTTGTAACTTACTTTTATACCATTTCTTTAGCAGCAGCCACACCCTGGATGGAACAGGCTCCTTGGATGAAATGAGGTTGATATGCCCCCATACAATGATAACCATCTATTCAGAGGGATGTAATGGAGTGCACAGCAAAGTGGAGACTACACAAACACCCTCTGTTGAAATCCCAGCAGAAAGGGGGGACATTGTGGTACCTGTAAGTTCTTGAGACAGTACAGTGCCTGTTGACCAAGAGAGATGGACCAAGGAGTTCCGCTGCTGAGCCAATAACCATATCAAGCCTGTCTCCTCAGGTGCCAAGCCACAACCATTCCATCCCCACTAGGTATGGTGGGAAAACTTTACACCAATCATAAATAAAAGATACTTATGACTAGAGACACCCAAGCTCCAACCAAACACAAGAGAAATGATATAAAATTAAGTTGGGGTTACTCCACCAAAAATGTTGGGACCAGTCAATGGGCTGAGCCTATCTTCTCCCCCCATAGGGATGCCTGTTGGGTAAGAATTATATTCTACGCACATTAATTACTGCTATTAGTATTAGAGCTTGTTTTGCAGTGTTGTAGATTACTTTAAATGTATTTTTGCAGCTAGACCTAGTCACTGACCACTCACAAACCCTGATTAACCTGTCACAATTTGTATCAATAAAGGGTGTAATTCTGTACACTGTTAGCTTGTTATTGTGAACCTCACAATTGTTATTGTGAGGTGCCAGCAGTTGCTGGTGGTGCATAACATTTTTGTGAGACTTGCTGAGGGGTTTCCACACTGCTGGCCCAGACACCCTGACAAGGGCAGTTGAGTCACCCTTGACCTTGTGAATCTGCTGGTGAAGAGTCCTCCCTCATGGGGTGCTGACAGACTGGTCAAACACAAGGATCTTGTCTTCCCTGGGACACTGACAGACAAAAAAATCATCAAGGGTCAAGTAAAATCTCTCCCCTGAAAGGGTCAGGCAAACTGCCTGCCTTTCACATGACAGATCAGTTTTACTTAACATATACATCATAAACAGCTTTAGTTGATGAAACAAAATCCCAGTAGCAAAATACTTTTCTTAAGTTCAGTGTTGCCACACACAATATCTATTATGCAGATTGTAAGCCAACTTCATGGCTGCACTGACAGTAACTGTAGGAATTCCTCTCCTTCTTCAATATTGTAACTTGCCCATTCACATCTTTACAGTAATTATTTACTGTGCATTGCATGTATAATATTTTTGCTAATAAGTGTTGCCTTCAGAGGTTTAAAGGAAGAAGTTTGATCTTTTTTGAGACACTGCAATTCGGCATTTAGCTTGCATTACAGTACCTCATATATTCAGCAACAAAAGGTCTTGGTTTGTGATAGATGCATCAGTTTGTTGGACAAATCAAAGGATCACAGAATAGCAGAGAATACACAAATCTTATCCATGTCAATAGTAATGCCACATCCAGAATTCTTCATAGATATATGCAATTTATTATTTGAAGGGAAAAAGAAAATTTTTATTAGAGCAATTGATATTTTGGGAAAAAGCTTTGAGCCCAGAATTTTTCCTCAGGTTTGAAAGTAGTATTTTCCTAAACATGTACGTATGTGTCTCATTTGGACATATTGATTTCTGTTTTAAATTCCCATTGAAACAGTATATCCAAACAATACTAAATTTGAAAATGGTGGAAAAATTCAGAATTAAAATGACGGTTGTCAGACACCAGATCAATAAAAGTATTATTTTACCATTGCGTCAGAACCAACTACTATGTGTGTATTGGGGGAGGGACCAGGCCGGAGTCCACATGGTCAGGCCTGGAACAACAGAAGCCACATGGCAGGATTCATAGAAGCTGCATGGCAGAGCTCTCAAACAAAAGGCCTGCCTGGTAGCCCACCCACACCAAATTTATTGTATCTTCAGTTTAAGAGAGTTTTAAACAACTCAAATTTGAAAAATCTCTTTACAGTTCTTTACTATATTAAGAAATCAGTACTATTAAAATAATCTCTGTCAAATAATTTTTTGTGATAAGCAATGGTGAGACTCACCACCACCTACATTTCTGATTATAAGTTGGATGCTTATCTTGGGAAAGTTACCTAACTTCCCTTTATAAACAATGGAAAGAAAAGGAATGATACAGGGGGCAATTCAGCCCACTAAGATGTGTAAAGTAGGTGGGATGAATATCATGTTAAAGATCTTTCTTGAGACATTGGAAAGGGTTTGAACACCAAGCTTTTAGAGAGTTACTGTCAGAGAAGTTGAAATCAAGCCAACTGTTTCAGCAAATGCAGATTATTACTCACAATGGAATAGAAATTTTGAACATCATTCTGCTCGGTGTTGTGATAGTTCTTAGACAAACTATCAGGGACTTACTTTCAGTTCTGACTTTTGCTTTCTTTGCACATTGACATTTCCCAGGTTTTATGGGTAATTTAGCTTAACTGAATTTAAATCAATTTTTGCCAATTTTTTTTTTTTTTCTGGTTGTCTTTGACTTTATTTCTATTTCCCATCTTAACGGGTGATAACCAGTGTGCCCAAGTCAGTACTTAATATTATAGCAGCATTTGATTTAATAATTTTCAATGGGAAATGAGATTATCGATGACACTCAAATATAATTTAGGACATAATGCACTTCCTAAATTACATGTGTTATTAGAAGTACCTCTGCTTCATCAATGTAACGTACACAAATATTTTGTTCTAATACTATGCAAGAAAGGCCTAAATTTCACCTGAGAAAGATTTTGTCTTTTAATACATCATAGAATCCTAGAATTGTTTGAGTTGGAAGAGACCTTAAAGACCATCTTGTTCTAACCTCCTCACTGTGGTCAGGGACACCTTCCACTAGGCGAGGTTGCTCAGACCCCCCTCCAACTCTTGAATACTTCCAAGGATGGGGCATCCACAGCTCCTCTGGACAACCTGTTCCAGTGTCACACCACTCTCAAAGCAAAGAATTCCTTCCTTATATCTAATCTAAAAACCTACACTCTCTCAGTTTGAAGTAATTCCCCTTTGTCTTATCACTACACGCTCTTGTAAATAGTTCTTCTCCATCTTTTCTGTAGGTTCTCTTCAGGAACTGGAAGGCCACAATTAGGTCATCCTGAAGCCTTCCCTTCTCCAGGCTGAACAATCCCAATTCTCTCAGCCTTTCCTTGTAGGAGTGGTGCTCCATCCCTTTAAGTATCTCTGTGGCCTTCCTCTGGACTTGCTCCAACAGGTCTAGATCCTTCCTTTGTTCTGGATCCCAGAACTGGATGCAGCACTTGAGATGGGGTCTCATGAGAGTGAAGTAGATGGGTTGGCCATGCTTCTTTTCACAGAATATGCTGAGCCAGAAGGACCCACAAGGATCATTGAGTCCAACTGTCAGCCCTGCACAGGACAAACTCAAGACTCATACTAGGTGCCTGAGAGTATAGTCCAAATGCCTCTTGAATTCTGGCAGGCTTGGTTCTGTGACCATTTCCTCGGGAAGCCTGTTTTAGTGCTCAGTCATCCTCTTGGTGAAGAACTTTTCTAAAATCTAACATAAACCACCGCTGACACAACTTCAGGCCATTCCCTCAGGTCCTGTCACTGGTCATCGCAGACATCAGTGCCTGCCCCTCTTCTTCCTCTCACCAGGAAGTTATAGATTGCAATGAGGTCTTCCCTCAATCTCCTCTTCTCCAGGCCGAGTAGACCAAGTGACCTCAGCTGCTCCTCATAAGGCTTCCCCTCAAGGCCCTCCCTTCACTGTCTTCATTGCCCTCTTTTGAATGCTCTCTAACAGTTTAATTTCTTATATTATGGTGCCCGAAACTGCATGCAATATTCAAGGTGAGGCCACACCAGTGCAGAGTGAAGTAGGACTCCCTCAACTCCCTGGCAATGCTTTGCCTGATGTCACCCAGGACACAGTTGGCCCTCCTGGCTGCCAGGGCACTGCTGACTTGTATTCAGCTTGCTGTTGGCCAGGATCCTCAGGTCCCTTTCTGCAGCATTGCTTTCCTGCATCTCATTCCAGTCTGTACAAACATACAGAGTTGACCTATCCCAGGTACAGAATTTGGTATTTTCCCTTTTTGAACTTCATATGGTTGGTGATTGCTTAGTCCTTTAATTTGTCAAGGTCTCTCTGTAGAGCCTCCCTGCCTTTGAAGGAACCAATGGCTCCTCCCAGTTTTGTGTCATCTGCAAACTTGCTTAGTATCCCTTCCAGTCCTGTGTCCAAGTAATTTGCTAAAATGGAGCCCTGTGGACAGGTTACNGCTAAGATGTTGAAGAGCATGGGGCCAAGAATGGAGCCCTGTGGACAGGTTACCGGTCTGATGGGATCACAATTCACTATTGCTCTCTGTGCTCCACCCATGAGCCAATTGCTCATCCACCCCATGATGTGCCCAGGATACAACTGGCTTTCTGGGCTGCAAGCACATATTGCCGATTCAGGTCCAGCCTCTCATCCACCAGGACCCCCAAGTCCTTTCCAGGGCTGCTCTTGATCTGTTCATTCCTCAGCCTATATTGATACTGGGGATTTCCCTGAGCCAGGTGCAGCACCTTGTACTTGGTCTTGTTAAACCTAATGAGATTCCCATGGGCCCACTTCTCGAGTTTTTTCAGGTCCCTCTGGATTGTATTCTGTTCTTCAGGTATGAATGCATCATTAGTGTCATTTAGGATATAGTATGCTTTAGGGCTTTATATTACGCTTTTGTAAAATGTTATGCTGGAATGCATGTGAAGATAATATTGACCCACAGCTAATGGAGTTGATTTTTTTTCCCTCGTGTGATTGCAGGTAAGGCCATTTACACCTTGCGTGATCTTTAAGTACATATGATATATTTATATATATTTACTGTAGATATTAAATTTAAAAGAAATGTAGATCAGAATTTTACAAATTTCAATTAAGCTAAAGCATATTCTAAAAAAAAAGCATTGTATACATCCACTCTGCCAAGATATCACAGAAATTTCATTGATAAGGTAGAGTTTCCCTAGCACTCAGAAACTGGTGAATGCATAGAAAGAGATGTACTGCCCTGTGAAAGCATGTTGTGCTATTAATTATTCAGTGAAGGCAAAGCTGTGTGTTCCCACTACTACTTTAGAATTTTTATTTAATCCTTTAAATTCAGACTATGCATACAGGCTGAAGTTTGTCAAGTATGTGAATTAAGTTGGCAAAAATAGTTGCTAGAATAAGATTCAAAAAGAATGTTTCAAAACAGTGGCAGTAGTAGTTTGTGTAGTATGTACTGGCAAACCAACATCAGGGTGTTGTCTTAAACTTGGATTCTTGGAGCACAATAAAGACAAATCTCTCTGTTTAATGGTTTTAAAATATTTGTGTTTTATACAAGTACATTTCAATTTTTTTCTTTTAACTGCACTTGTAATTCACAGATATGAGCTGTTAGAAAGAGAACTTGAAATACTTTGTACAGATACGTGTATAAACTTCCACAGTTATTTAACATTCATAATTATGAGATTAATGTTCACTGGCCAGAGACCTGTGTGCCTAAATAATTAAATCACTAGTATATTTTGCTTTTCAGAGGTACACAATCTAAGGATACTATCAAGATGGGAAAAATTCTCAAACAAATTAAAAGAAAATTATAGGAAAATACCACTGCCTACAACTTTCTAACAGAAGAACCATACGAAGGATTGCTATGATGTTATCAAATCCTGTACAGAAATGTAGCCCTTCACTGTTAAAAGGAAGGTAATATCTTTAACTATCCCTGTTTGTTAGTCACTATAATCAGTAAGATAAGATGAAGTAAATCTTCTATTATGTCCTTATGTTGTTCCTAAAATGAAAATACAAAAGCAAAATTATTTTGTCAAGGGACATTTTATTTGCAAAAAGTGCAAAATGCTTTGGTTATTCTGGAACTCCATAGTAGTGAAGCCAACTGCACTCCATTAGTGACATAATTCCTGTATCTTTCCTTATACACCACTGAAATGTCCTGAGACTCTTATGCAAAGGATCTTGAAGCTGGTTGAGCTGCTCCAAATTCTTTCTTTGATGCTTATTGTATAGTTTATTTATTCATTCTCTGTCTTTCTTTTGAAATCTAATTGAAAGAAATTGGATTGCTTCGCTCATTCTGTGCAGAAGGTGGTTGCTCTGAGCACATTTCAAGACACTGATATTTTTCTGTCTTTTATTTACTATGGGAGTCACCTCCTAAGTTAAAATATCTCATTATCATTATGCTCTGAAACAAAGTTTGTAGGAAGAGATAGTAGCTGACAAATTGATAGAAATGGAAATAAGTTTTCAGTCTGAAATAAGTTTTCAGCCTTTGGTTAGGTTTTAAATGGAAAGAGAAATCTCACAATCTAGCAACAAGTCAAGAACAATTTTTCTGTGTTCAGCTTAATTGTGCTCCTCAGTAGACAATTTGAGTAAAATGTTAGGTAGCAGCTGCAGACTGGGGACCATTTTAGATTGGAAAAATAATAATGCTATGAGTTTCTGTATGACAAGAAAGAGAGATCATTTGTCCTGAGGAAAAAATAAGTCTAAACTTGTGAAACAAGCATTTCTAATGATTTCATTTTTTTTCTCCTCTAAAATTCAACTGATATATGAATTTCAATTATCAAGACCATTAGAAGATGTTCTACTGAACTTCATTCAAGACCAGTACTGAAAAGTGAAACCGTAGTTTTTTTGTGAAAGACAATCTCCCAGTGGTAAGTAGGCATCAATATCCCTTATTATTAGTTTTTGGTTTCTGTTCATCTGGATATGTAATGATTGTATACTTTGCTCTTCAACAAAATTATTCAATGCACTGTGCTGCACATACTGATTCTGAAAATTATATTAGTAAGATCAGGGGTTGTTTGAATGTTAAGAGAAAGCCTTTCTCCAAGACAGGATATCCTTTATGAACCTTATCTCTGATTTCTTTGGGAGGAAATAAATTTAAGCATGCAGCATACAGTTACTTAGGTCTAGATTTCGTACTTCTCTCAGTTTACAGGAGGAGTACAATTTCTTTTAAAATCTTACAATACAGGGACACCTCTTATGAACAAGACTAATTTTTAGACTTCTGAGAGAAATGACCCTAAATCCAGGATGTCATTAACACTGTAGTCAGAACGGTAACAGTACTAATTACTACTTAGAGCCCTGATAGATCAATGCCAGAAACTCAGAAGAAATTTTCTAATATGTAACTAGACTTAGATACTAGTACCTTTCATTTAAGAAAAATATCCAACAAAACAACCTTTGATAACCTTGATAGCAATGTAGTGACTTTGTTACTTGCAAAATTAATGCTGATAGCAACTTTTGCATAAATTGATTGCTAATTAGCTATGACATCTTTTGAGAAAGAAACTTAAACAATTTTGTAATTGTAATGTTCATGTTAGGTCATCTCATGACATTATTTGCTGATCCCATTTGTGTTTTTCAAGTTTTAGAAGATTTAAACAAAGTGGTACAAATCCTTTTGCCACTTGAAAAATAGGTTACTTCAGATAAACAGTGAACCAAAAACATTGACTGTAATGACAATGCATCTCTTTAAACCATTTGGAGGGGGTTAGTTTTGGTTTTGAAAACTAAAATTTAGATATTAATTTTAAAAATTGAAATCTAAAATATAAAAAAATACTAATTAAATAACAATATCACCAAGGGATTTCATTAAAGAGAGAGGGAGAATCAACTGTATGTTGTGGATGTTTTTATGTAAAGATAAAATTTAACTAAAGCAGGTTTTTTCTATGACAGTTGTGTGTGTGTGTGTGTTAATTTTCCAGTTGACGTCATTGTTCATCAAGGTAGTAATTACTTAAAAAAACTAAATCTGCAGTTCAGATTTCTAGAAAGCACTTTTTTTTATCAAAGATTTGGCTTCATATCAGTACACATCCAATCACCGTGTTCTTATAAGTGAATTTATGTAATGATTAATTTATGTAATGCATTAGCAGTTTTTCTTATTAATTTTGCTTTTTGCCTTTACTAAAAGTATTTCAGCAAGTTAAAATGAAAACCTGTGTTCCTGAAAACAGTAAACAAAGAAGTTACATTGATTTTTTAGTTTAGATCAAAACTCTAATTTTGAAGTGAATCTCCTAATAATTGTCACTTAATCACACATACACTTACATTTATATCAGAGAATGGCTTCAAAGTGTCAGCTGTTTTCATTCCAGATGACAATGAGGGCAAACACAGGCAAGAAATACTCTAGTATTCTCTAACAGCTAAAATTTCTTCAATTCAGGGTTCGTGTCCAGTGCTAACAAGAGTAAAATTTCATATAATGTGGATACTGGATGTTCAGTATTTATTGTTTCATTCTGAGGTTCATCATCCACTGCCATGCACTGCTCACTAGTGTAGACACACTAAATACTCTAGATAGAAAACTGGCAGGGAAAGAACAGATTATCCATTCCATGCATGACTAGCTCAGGTGGAAATAACTTTAAAATCCTTTTCATAATTTGTATTAGGACTTAATATTTCTATGAAAGCAAAAGAAAAGAAATCCTTATTTGGCAGCTTTTAAAAGGATCTGGGACCACTACCCATCATCTGACTTTGAATGTATTTGAAATGACAATTTTCAAATATATGTTTGTTTATTCTGTCCTGCAGAAGAGGCAGACTTTACTTTTATCCTGAATATTTATCAAGAAAATAATGTTCTAGTTCCTTGTTCATCACATTTAAAATGCCTTCTAGATTAAGTGTACAAGTCCCTTTGCCACTTGCAAGGTGGAATCATGTGATTCGACAACTGAAAATTATTTCTTAGGTGTTGATATTCTTTTTTTTTTAATACAGTTTATTAATTTCTTTACTACCTTTCATGGATTGTATTCTGTTTGAACTGCAAAGCAATAAACAGAGTTCAAGATCAGTTTTGAATGTAAAACAAAACCCAAACAATATCCCCCAAAAGTACATCATGTAGGCAAAGAAAACCATAGAAACCATATGTATTCTATTCACATCTAGGCTTTAACTGTTCAAATTTTAATACATTCCAGCCATCTTAGTTATTGATATTTCCCAGGGAAAATAAAAAAGAGAAATAGATTATACTTCCGTAATATGCTTTCTCTGTTTGTCTTCTTGAGATTCATATCCATATCTTGTTATCACCCCGAGCAATATCTTTTCCTTCTGAAGAAACCCATAGTGATTTTTCCATTATTCTGTTACAGGCTTGCCTAAAAGTGGGACTTTCAAATAAAGACATTCTTTTCTCTGTTAAGTCTCTTTGCCTTTAAGCATTATTATTTCTATTTGTTTGCCTTCTATTTTGTCTAACCACATCGTTTTATTTATATGTATACAACCAGTCCACATAATAATAGTCATGTAAACTGTAGTTGATGTATGTATTGAAAGAGAGTGACTCCTTGCCTTTGTTTTCATATAGTCTTTTTCCTTACATTGGCCTGAATAGCAATTTCAATCGCTAGAAAACCGTTCTATGGTTAGATGAAAGGAGTGACACATGAAGAAGTCCTTAAAATGTTGCTATGAAAGATATAAAGCACATATAAATATTCCAACCTGCAAGATTCTAGCTTCAGAAACAGCTGAAATCGGCAGGCAAAGGATGCCCAGGGTAACATGTTGCAGACTAAGCAGTGATACATTCCCTTTTGTGGCCCTTGGGAACAGTGTTTTAGCAACTGAGTGGCAATATATGTATTAAAACATTTTCTTTCATTATTGTTCCTTGTTTTCTCTAGCTCCATATATTCTTCTTCTTCTAGAGCAGCCATACTAAGTGTTCTAGTTCAGTAAGGCACTTCAGCAGGTACCTATGCATAAATACTTGAGTTACCCAGCTGAAGATTACTGGTGTATTTAAAATTAGATATCTGTTGAAGAAAACTGATTCACCTGAGTGATTGCACATGCAAATTGTAATTGATAATGACAACAACAGGAATCTGTCTTGGCATCCAGCTGATTTGTCTATGCCTGCAAGCTCCTTCTGATTATTATACGTATTTTATAAATGCAGATAAGGACAGTTATATGTTTTGGACATGATAACAAAAATTTTGAGTAAGAAACAGTGATTCCAGAATTACTGTGCCCTAAATTTCTATTTTGAAAAATACGTCAGTACCAATGTTAATATAAAGGTTTCAGCAAATGACTGTGCATTGAAATAAACTACACCATGTATAAAATGAAATGTTATTGCCAAAAACCCAAGGGTCTAAACTCTAAAGATTTTAAACAGATTTCAAAGACTGAGATAAAGCAGAAAAGAATCATAGGAGACCATCTGAACTGGCAGAGAAAATACTTGCAATTAAGGAATTTTAGAAGAAAGCACCTGAAAAACTCATCCCAACTCCTGTAAAAGTATATATTTCATGTGGTTACCTTGCTGAGATGAGGAATGTTTGGATGGTACATGGAGGTAGGAGGTATGGAACAATTTACAAACACATGCTGCCTTCAAATTATAACACTCTCCTTCCAAGTAATTATTTGCACATTGTCTCTGTCAGTATTGATTACACTAAATACGTTATTAAAAGACTGTGCTTTTGGGGAAGGAGAACAACATGGCTCAGTGGATAAGATTTTCATCTCTAGAAACAGACATTCGTTGTGTGAACATTCGGAAATGAATATTAATTTGTTTGACTTTGGTTCAGATTTAAATATAATGTAAAAGCCCTACTGAGTTAAAATGTTTGGCTAGCAGCTTTTTGCAATGACTATAAGGTAATCACGTAAATAAGAAGTACAGAAATACATGGCATACAGGTTAACTATACATTTCTGAGAGATCAAGAAACATGAAATAGTGTTCACAGAACTAATGATCTCTAAAGTCCATTTTTAAGCATACAGTTTGATTTTCTGTGCAATTATTTGTGCCTAGTCTAACATTTGACATGAATGCTCATCCCTCTTCCCTATTACCCCACTAAACATAATTCATTGAATTCGATAAAGCTAAGATTTCACCTCTAGGAAATAAGAAACTATGCATATTGATCAGGCTATTTTTGATCTGAATCTAGATGGAAAGTTCTGTACTTTTGAAATGGTCTGATCTCTTGGTTTCATGGACCAAGGTACACCAACATTTTCTCAGCATTGTAGCTTTGACATTTCTATAGCTGATACATTACATGGTATTGTATTTAATGTTATTGCTTTGCCAACCAATCAAGTATATTAGGTGGGCTTTAGGGTAAGGGTTCCTATCCAATGGTTTTGCTTATTTGTTATGTAATCACCTTAGAAAACATATAAAATTTTGTGTTTTATACATTTATACATATTTATAAAACAATAAACTTGTTCCTGGCTTGCAATGCATTCTGGAGCCTGTGTCAGTATGCATTGTGACCCTCAGGGACCATGCCCTTGCAACACAAGAAACTATTCAAGATGTCCATCAGGGTTGTAGTAATTAGGTGTATTTTAAGTTTAAAAAAGAAGAATAACATTCTCCACTTGTCTTCATGCAGACATTGACTCATTTTCAAAACGAAACAAAGTCAGTTTTGCAGACCACTATTTTTGTTGTAGGGATCAATTGTCTACAGAGCTTGTAAAGCTCCTGAATCAATAAGAATTTGGTATCAGTCTTGTGCACTACATACAGGTAGTATACATTACATATAGTTAGTACCTCACAAAAAAATGTATGCACACACTGTTTCCTATAAATAGCATTCCTCCAATGTTGAGAAAATAATACATACACTTAGAACCAAGCTATTTTTAAAAAAAGAACTCAGATCTCACTCCTCTAATAACGTGCTCATTTTTTATTAAGCTTAGTGATACTTGGAGTATATAGTAGCAAAACCTGATATTTGTGGGTGCTTATACTCTGTGGTGCATCTGATTATCTGAATGCTAGATAGATATTCTGACCCTGTGCATAAACCCAAGTCCGTGTTGACACCTGAATGGAACATACCCACCTTTGTGCTTGTTGCTTCTAAAGAAAGTTCCTGGTTAAACCAGAAATGTTCCATGGATTACTTGACAGGTTTCAGACTGTTAAGCCGATACACGCTAAAATGTAGACACTTCCATGAAATTCAAAGATTCTTGAAATTCCTATATATGCAACTTAACTTATGTTAAAGTCCCAAAGACTGCACTTTGGGAGAGGCAAAGAATATAAATGCACTTCAACCACTGCTTCCTTTGGGCTTCCCACTCATTTATATGATGTTAGTTCTAGGTTATTTTTCTATTTACTTTAGGGAGAATAATTTCTTGAAACTGTCCTCTAAAACTGAACAATTGCAACCCAGGAATACCCTAAGAGAATTGATGGAACAAACTTCAAGAAATATCATAAAGAGATAAATATTTGGAAGTGAAATCTTTACTGGAAACATACTGTTAGATACTTTTAAAAAAAACACTGCACAGTGTGATAGAGCTCATCTGTTTGCTGATTTTAAAATGTATGCTTTTACATTAAGTAGAAGTTGAAACTCCAATTTATTTGTTCAGCTTCTTGGTAATTAATGATTTGAATCAGCTATTATTTTAAAACTACATTTTATGTGAAATTCTCACTTTTATTATCTTCTTGTTCTGTGGTAGCACTAAAGAAAAGGATTTAATAGCTGCTGACCAGTTGTTATAAATAAAAATCATGTTTTATAAGAAGAGATGAAGACAAAAGGATGCACTATGCTTACTGCTATAGGAGAAACATAGGAAAAATTATATTGTGTAATGGTCATCTCAATTCATATTATTTCTTATTAACACTCAGTAATGCACAAGTACTAGCAAGCTAGAATTTAATGAAAGATACATATTTACAGCTGAACACTTCTTACGTGAAACACATTCTCAGTAATTTTCAAATACATATTTAGTATTTATTGCTCATCAATATTTGCTAAGTAATTCCATTTTCTCAATTAATATAGCTTATATTAAACAACAGGAACCAACATATCTGTGATAAAGTTGTTCCCTAATAGTAATTACCATGCAATTTATTAAACTCCTCCTTCATGTATGCTTTCTTTTGATGAAGAGAATGGATTGCAGTGAACAGTAAGGGAAATAACCTGTTTCTGAGTTGATTAACAATTTAATCACATATATATTGTCTGACCAACACAGATAATGGGCAAAGCAACCAGCCTCTAACCTTACTTGTTCTTAATTAGAAATACCAGATCTCTCCCAAGGCCTGGGCATCTGACTGACAGAAACAAATACTGTAGGTGCATGTACTTGATCAAAACTCAAATCTCACATAAAGGCATGTCAACTGCTTCTGAACTTATTAAAGTTGATTTGTGGCATCTTCTCAAGAGATCTCTACAGTAACTTGTTGTTCTTGACTAAAACCCTAGAGAACGCAACACAGTTTTTCAGTTTAGGTACATATTCATATTTATTCTCCCAGAGTAATATTTTGTAGCATTTCCAAATGTCACCAAAATGTGTTAAAATTTTCATTCTGTGCTCATAAAGGCTGCTTTTCCTAATGTTTCTTTATAACTGCTTCAAGTTTTCATCAGTTTCTGTGAAAAATGCACAATTTATTCCCTATTTTGATTACTAATATTAAGACACTAACCCTTCACAATTGTTTCTTCATTGCTATTGTCAGGATCTCAAAAAGTCTCTATATCCATCAAGCACAGCTGACAAATCTACATAATTATTTTAATGCCTCACTAACATGACTACCTTACTCATAGGAAATATCATCAGGAATGATTATCACTGTTTTTATCTCATAAAAACTAACTGCTTAAATGTCTTGCTTTAATTGAATGTCAGACTAATTCTGTCCACACTACATGTAATTCAAAATCACTTTGATAATTTGTTGCAGAGGGGATCCAGAGGCTAAAAAGGAAAAAATCTACATTATTGCATCCTAATTAAGAAGATATATATTAATGTCTATGCTAGTTATATTTAGTTGTGTTGATTTTTCAGGTATGATAGAACTCAAGAGACAGTGTGGGATAAAAATATAAGATAAAAATATCATGCAGTTTACCCTCTTTACCCTGAAGTACTTGTATCTGATGGTAGTGAGTAGCACTAAAGGAAGATTTTATGCACATCACAAGTGCAGTAGTGTGCTTTGGGTTCCTTTTTTATATTTGTTCTTTTGGTTTGTACAATTTGAGATTTAGGGATATTTTTGTACTCAAAAACTATAATTTTAATGTTTAACACCAGTCAATACATTTGTATTTCCTAAAATTGCCTGGTAACTTTTTGAACACAAGACTGCTTCAGCAACCATAACATCCTACAAAAATGTTTTATATTGTTTAGTTATATATAGTATTCCATTTGATTTAAATTTGTTATAATTTTTTAAAGTACTCCTTGCATTGCATGTTAATTTGTTTGAGTTTTTGACTGTTCTTTTTACCACTGAGCTAGGATTTTCAGTTTAATCTCCTTAGTAATTCTAAAATCTCTTTCTGGGAAATTAATAGATAATTTAAAGGGCACCATTTTATACAGATTTTTTTAGTATGGCTTTTTCACATTTAAATCACTTTGCAGCTGTTAATATTGCATTTTATCTGCCAACTTACTACCCATCACAGATACTCCTGCAGATTTTCACAATCTGTTTTTTTTTTTCACTATCCTGTAGTGCCTTGTCGTGTGGTGCCCCCTCAGATGGCTGTTCCCCGACAAGCCCAGGCTAGCTTGCAGCCACCCAAAGGGGCTTAGGGCTGATTTGGGCACCAGGCAGCCAATTGGCCCTTCACGGAAGGGCTCGGGACGCCCGGCGACTCAGGGGCTGCCAACCAGGAGGTACACCCTGCCTCACGCTCTGCAAGGGGCTTCTTCAGGGAGGGCAGTTCACCAGACCCCAACTGGTGTCCCTGGAGGGGGACTGGCAGGCTAGCTGCTCGGCAAAGAGGACAAAAGATGACCCTCGTGGGTGGTGTAACAAGGAACACCTTGTTATTAGAGGTCTGTGCCTCTAGAAGAACCAACCCACAAGAGCCAAGATGGTTCTCAAACGTGAGTTTAAGTAGGGGGCATAAACAGGGGGTGGAAATGGGGAAAGGACCAACCAGGGGAGGGAAGGCGTGGGGTTTAGGGATGATTGGCATGAGAGGAAGNTTTAGGGATGATTGGCGTGAGAGGAAGCCTAAGGCCTTGTAGTCAAACCAACCAGGGACTGAGTAACTTGGAGAGACAGGGAAGGTTCTGGAAGAAGAGGAGGGATCGGGGTACATGTTTGGGAAGGGGGCAGAGGGACCCGAAGGTGGGGAGATTGTAGGGGGGGAAGACACTGGTGGAGGGAACTAACTGGGATCAAGGGAAGGGGAAGACCGGGGCAGTCCATTTACAAGCAGGGCTAATAGGGGATAACTGGGGATAACAGAACCGTACATAAAATGAAATACAAATGGATATATAAACTTATAATATACACCGTCACAGTACCTTGTATATATATCAAAGTCTATCACCTCATTAATTTTTCCTTTATCTAAACAAATTATGAATATGTTGAAGTCAGTTCTGTTAGCAGATCCTATATTTTCATCAATTCTTGAAATTTCTTATAAAGCACTTGCAGGCCTTATGACAGGCTAGAATGGTGTTCATTGAGCATTTCACTTAGAACAACAATTTATCTGCAACAACAACAAAAATAATTCTCCAGGAAATATATAAATCATGCTTTTAGTTAAAATATTGGCAGTATGTACCTTATTTACATATTGAATGTGTAGTTCAGTGTTTAAAATACCTATTTTGTAAGCTACAAAAAGAATCCCACAAAGGTATCTAATGTCTTACCTTAAAAAGTATGCTAAGGTATATATGTGTCAATAAATAGCAAAAATTATTTTTTAATGTCTAACTGTAGAATGCTTTTACAGTCAGTGGAATATGATAAATTGCTATTTTTATTGGCCATCTATCCTCTCCTAGACACTATCTTAAAATAAAGTGAATCTCCTGCTTGATTGGCTAGCTATTATCAGTTATATTGAGAATACATGTTCTTTGGCTTGGAAAAGTGTGTAGCTTGCTAGTGACTGAAGATAGAATTCTGTCATTTTTATTTCAGTTAAAATTAGTGGTAAAGTCTTCTTACAATGAATTGTTTACCAATGTTGCGAAGAACATATACCCACAAACCAGAAAATAAGAACATTTTTGGTCTACAAGGAATAAAAATCTTACAGGTAGGAAAAAAACAAAGTAAGGTTTTGTACAAACCCTAATGGATGGAACTAGTCAAGATGAAGAGAATTGTGAGACCAGGAAAGAAAGAGAGCAATATTATCTTTTTGGTTTTTTTGGCGCCTTTTTTTTTTTTATTTCAATGTACAGCACTCTGGACCTAAATGGAGTGGGAGAACTCTCCCATGAGTGTGTTTTTTAAACTTGAAGCGTACAAATTTCTCATGGTAACCTTGTATCATTAACTTCCACTATTAGGCAGTTTAGAAAATCAGTTGCAACTCCCTTAGATAGAAAACTTAAGGGAAATATAGAAAAAGAAAATTACTTTCAAAATGTATACTACAAGGAATATGAAATACAAAAGTTAAATTAACTGTAGAAAAGGTGATTGTACCTAGACAATATTTGCACTGTCTCAGTTTTTGTATGTCTGTAGAATACTGATGTTACATTTACATGGAATAAGAATAAAAAAATTTTACTATTTACACATCTCTCCTGCTTCTCATATTTCTGTTAGTATTTGTGACATATAAGGTCTTAGAACTACAAACACTCCAACTTTGAGATTTAATATTCATGTACAAAATCAAATGTTTGATATCCTGACCACATCACTGTAACAGTCATGACTGCACATGAATTTTTAAAAATAAACTACACTGAAAGTGTTCTCTGGTGCTGTTACTTATTATTTACTGTTGTGGTTTGACTCTGGCTAAAAGCTGAGAGCCCACACATAGATCTAAAATTTTTCAGAGAAGGGAAAAAAAACCCTTGACTTTTGTGATAAGGATTACAAGCAACTGTTTATTAACTACTTCACACAAGCAAAACAG
>WEIV01013776.1:39580-51100 GCA_013390005.1 Calyptomena viridis
AAAGAAGCCTCTCTCCTAGCCCCCCCCAGCTAATAAAAACCTCTGGCTACTTAAAACCACAACAGTCTCAAATTGTTAAATGATAACTCATAGTAAGACAAAACAGTAGAGTGTCCTATGTGTGTGAAGAGGGTGTGCACAGGTGCCCATCGGGAGAATGAAAATTCAGATTCACCCAGATCACCATCCACGCTTAGAAATGTAATTTTTATTGTCAATGTAAATATGTTAGCACAATATAAGGATATTTTTTGCAATTCTGCCACACTGCTTAAAAACTGCTTACATTTCCAATAGTATTATTTTAATCTTAATAAAACAGATTTTAAAAATGTAATAAGTAACTATTTTAATATGCAAAAGGTGAACAGTAAAAATGGTTAACCATGGTTAGCAACATAGGAAAAAATCTGTAAAAGTAATAATCTAAGTTCTCCAGTATAGTGGTACATCTTTCAGAATGCTCTTCCACCAACAAAAAAACCCACCTGCTTTCGAAGATAAAAATAGCTAAATTCCATCTCTCTGTGATGAAATTGTTGCTAGAATAATCTGCACTTTCTAAACAAGTCAGCGATTCACTGATCTTAAAGTTCAAACAGGAATTCTAACATGCTTGGTAAAACACACTATTTGTAGTATCTAATCCTCATAGTAGTGGTTCTTTGCAATGTTCCTTCAGTTCTATGCTGTTAGATGAAAATCCGAAAACTAGATGTGCTCTAACTTATTTCAAAAGATTTGATACTGAATGAAGAGCAGATATTTTTTTCTGAACATGATGTGATTTTTGAAATGAAAGTTCCTTTTTCTGCCATTTGTGGAATTGCATACTGCATGGGGGGTGTGTAACCTGGATAGTAAAGAATGAGATTGAAAATGAAATGGCAAACAGTAGAAACTAGAGGATTTTTTATGAGAAATAGAGCTGTGTTTCTTTTCGCATTGGCAAAAAATAGTTTTAGCACACACCAAAAAGGAGCAAATGGAAGTAAACCAGTGTTGCATTTCAATTGGTCACCAGCAGGTTTTATTAAGCAGAGAAATGGTGGATGAATTTCGGATGACACTAACTAGATTGTGCTCTGACCTGGAATATACAGTACTTGAAATTTCATGGCTCTGTCCCAAACTATTAGTAATGGCAGCTTGAATGCAGCAAACTCAGCATGTAGCAAATGATAGATAAGCTAAAATCTGGGCACCTCTCCATAACTGAATTGTAAATACAATTCTCCTACTGCCTTTGGGAAAGTAGTATCTGTCTTACACTTTTTAGCATACAATTAAGAGATGACTTCTAATTTATATCTCTCATTGTCTACCGAATTCCATCTCTTTGTTGATAAATTGATAATATAATTTCAGAATTTATAATGTATTATGAGTAAATATTTAATATGTTTACTGTGAATATAGTTTGTTTTAAAAAGGTTGAAAATGCCATTCAGAATTCACACTGATTTGAAAATTATGTTCTTTTACTTCAGAAGTATAATTTGAAGTTTTTAGTGAGATTTCTCATAATATTTATTTTAATAGTTAAACTAATAAGTGGTCAATTGAAGGTCATGTTCTTAACTTCAGTGATGTTTAGTTCATCCTGAGGTTTGCTTAGTTTGGTGGTTGCTTGTTATTTGTAGGTTTATTTTCTCCTGAAAGAAAAACATCTGTCTTTGAGTTTGCAAATAGAAATGTTTGTCTTTAATTTGCATGTAATTTTTTTCTCACTATATCAAATTTTACTTTTATAATCTTTTTTTCACTTTTTGCAGCCCCTGCTGATTGTATAATATTAACACCAGAGGCACAGGGGGCAAATAAAAAATAAGAAAGTTCTGTTTCAGTTTAGATTTAAATTTTTCTTTCATGATTGCAATATATTGAAGTTATGTAGAATTTAACCAACTTCACATTTTCTTTTATACCTTTTTCCAACTTAAAAGTATTGTGCAAAAGATATTGCTAAGGTAGTACTAGCATTTGTTTCACTGATTAGAATTTGTCATGATCAAATTTTTCGTCTGCATACAGCATATGCCAGCAGTGTGATGACCTTGAAATTCAGACAATTGTTTGACCTATTTACAGAGTCTAAATGTAATTCAGTTACAGTAAAGCTGAAACACCCTCTTCCTTTTCTGAAAAAAAATGTAAATGCAAATTGAATTCCAACAAGATTCACCAAATCTGTCCTTCTTTGAGTGATACATTTTGTTTCAGTAACAAAACTGGCATGAAAATTAATTCCAGTGTAATAAAGATCTTCAACACCACCTTGTTGAATGTAAAACCACACTCTTCACTTCTAATTAAATTCTGAAGTATTTTGTCCAAGTTATAAGTGTAACATTTAAATAGGGTGATATATACAAGCCACATGCTGTTCAAAGTACAAACAGCACAATGTAACTCTTGATAATAAAGAAAGAATGATAGGGATCAGTAGCTACAAAGCTAAACCAAAGCTTACACTCTTGATAATCGCAGCTTAAACTGTTCTATGAATATTCCAAGTTAAAGTTTCTACTGATATGCAGTTAGAATGTTTTTGTTTTTAAGACCTCTAGAAGTCCATTGGCAGGAAAAAAAATTCCTTGTATTCAGTGAGTTGAGAAATCTTGATATGAGTTCCTGCAGAGCTGTGGAACAACCAAGAAGGCATTTTTAGCTAGAGTGCTCCACTTTTTAGCTAGAGTGCTCCACTTTAAACCAGTGCAGATAGGGAAATCTTCATGTGCTGAAGAAAAGGAACTAACCATTCTACTTGACTGCAACAGAAATTACACATTAAAGACAAAACTACAGTACATAGGCTTGGTATAACAGTAAGACAGATAAATATATTTGGCTCATGTGGAGCAATAAAATCAGTTGAAGGGAATAACATGGAGTCTGAGCAATTGCTGTAGAAACAAGACAAAATCTAACTTAGAAAAGATGATACAATTGTAAACTGGAGTGATTTAGCCACACTCCTTTTCCAGGTATTTTGCACGTTCAGATACTGAAATAAACTGTGCAAAAATATTTTAATTTGTATAGGCTGAGTTTTATGAGAAAGGCCTTTGTAGTTATTTTAAAGCAGACAGCACCTTTACCATTATTGCCAGCAACCTGCTTTCCAGGTGGCATATGTCAGGGAGATGGTTAAAGAAAAGACGGGCTGATCAGATGAAGACAAATTAAGAATTCTGAAGAAAAGGGTTACAGTGTTAGGACCCCAAGTGAGAATTGCAAGCAAAGTAAAATGACCTATCAGCTATGCAGATATCTATCCAATATCTATTTTCTGTGTGTTCATCACAGAAAACCATGCTCCTTCAGAGTTTTGTGTAAAATATTGTGTCCAAATCTATATAAAACTCTGTTCAGTGATTAACAGAATGTCACATGTGACGATTGCAATAGTCCATTTGTCATTATTATTAATGAACACACATTGAATTAAGTTTTGGTCTGAAATAAAGCTAATACAAAGTTCTTTTACTTCAAACTAATACAGGTATGTAGTTAGCTATCACTGAACCATCTTTGTCTTTAGTGTGATAAATGACCTCATTCTGTCAAAGGGCAATGGGTTCACTATTATGTAGTGATATACATAATGTATTTTAATACATTATCATTAGTATAATCCTAATATAGTAATCTATAATAAAATAATATAATACAGCATTATACAGGCTCTGCCATATCAATGATATGGCAATGATATGGCAATCATATGGGAAATGATCTCACTCCCTCATAGACAGCATATTTCATATCCAAAATACTTGTTTGCATTTGTCCCTGGGCAGATTCCTGAATCATGTACAGGAGGTGCTTTGAGAGTGCTAAGTGGCCTAGCCCAGGGCCAGGACCATTCTAACAAGTAATCAGAGCAGACACGGAGCTCCCGTGGACAGGAGCAATACAGAGCCTAATAATAATAATACTTTATTTGCTACTACATACATAATCTAAACACCCTGCTTTAACTGTGGTTCTTCCTGAAACATCAGTATTATGGTAAGGCCTAGGTTCCAATGATCAAAATGTAATCTTGTTTTATTAAAGACATTTTATAGTTTAATTGCATTGAATAAAGTAATTTTGATGCTTGGACTTATTTCCACTTTTTAAAAAAAATTTGTTTAATCAGATTTTTTTCTTAAAGATAATAAACTTTATTAATTACTGAAATTCAAACAAAATAAACATTGTCCAATGACCGCATAACACTATGTATATAACATAACCGCATAACAATATGTAAATAGCTTTCCATTTTTAAGAAAGATAAATTTAAAAATCAAGACAGGCATTAGTTTGAATTTTAAGGCATAAGTTTGCATTTTAACTCTTTCACGGTTTTGAAAATAGGCAAGAAAGGAGACAAGAGGTACATATTTTTCTTTTCAACTACTATATATTAAAAAGGCATATTTTCCTTCAAGAGACCATTGTTTTCCACTGACCCCTCTCAAATTATCTTTTTGATGTGACTGATCTGTTAATGACCACAGTTTATTCAGTTTTGTGCATTTTTCTCAGCAATTGAAATCTTACCCTCTTTAAAAATTACTTCTTTATTGAGACTATAGCAGTCACAACTCTGTGGTAAAATCTTAATTGCTTTCTCCTAAATTTCACATTCTTCACTATGTTTGACAATCACAGCTCACATCAAAACTAATCCCAAGAGATCTCTCTTATTATACCGATAAATACAACATACAGATTAGTACTTCACTCCACTATGCTTTTTCAACGCACAACTATCTTGCAGTAAAATCAAGAATAGTGTTGAAAAAATAAACTCTTCTTGTTTGCTATTCGTCTTCTTATAACACTAGTCTTTTGGAATCTGTTACAGGTAACATATATGTTTGTACTGGGTCTATCCGAGCCTCAGCAGCTTTAGCAGTGCTAGAAGATAACACTCCACTGTTTTGACTGCTGTGAGGGAGCGGCAGAGGGCACACGAGCAGGTCAGGTGACCCAGATTGACCAAAGGGATATTCCAGACCATATGACGTCAGCTCAGATATAAAAGAACAGCAGGGGTGGGGGCCCGGGGTTGTTCTCCGATGGCTGCCTGCTGAAGGGACAACCAACGCGTAGGGCCCTGCTTCTCAGGACGCGACCTGACCTTCGTTGAATGGGAAGTAGAGATTAGATCTGCCTTCTCTTTGCTTCTTGTGTGTGCAAATCTTTTCTTTGCTTGTATTAAACTGCCTGATCTTAACACCCACGAGTTTGTCATCTTATTGGTAAGGGGCGAGAGACTGTCCGGGTACTTGGCACCAAGTCAGAGTCAACCTGTCACAATGTTTCATCAGAAAAACAAAACCAAAAACAACAAAAAAACCCCAACCAACCAAAAACCCCCAAAACTGCAAACAACAACAAAAACCAGGAAAAAAAAAAAGGAACATAACGCAGTTATCATAAGTAACAATTAAAACCAAATATTCCTTATTTGTTAAGCATATTTGCAGTCAGTTTTTGGTTGCTTCTATTGTAAATTATTTGATTAACTCCTTTTAGTTTTGTAAATGTATACTAAAACTGTAAGTCCTTTTCTGTTTAACAGCTCTGTAGAATAGTTTCTCTGGTTTGAAGAGTCACTCAGAATCTCCATACAGAAAAAACTTATGTCATGGTTTGACTCTGGCTAAAAACCGAGAGCCCACACATAGATCTAAAATTTCTCAGAGAAGGGAAAAAAAACCCCCGACTTTTGTGATAAGGATTACAAGCAACTGTTTATTAACTACTTCACACAAGCAAAACAGGCTCTAACTTAGAATGTTAAGAATTTACTACTACTACAACTACAACTACTACTAAAATCAGAGCTTAAGAGTTTAAGGGTGAGCAGTTTGATAGTTGTTACAGACACCTTTCTCCCCCCCCCACCCCTCCCTTTTAAGATCCTTCACCTTCCCCCAACAGCTCGGGAAGGCAGGTGTGTGTGTGTGTGGGGGGTTTACAATCAGAGGTTTTCTTTGCTGCTGTTCAGAAGAGTGAGAGAGTCCCACCCCAGCTTTCCTCATGGGGTCTTCTCCACGGAAACAGTCTGTTGCAAACTGCTTCTTAGTGGATTCATTACTAACAACAGTTTTCCTGGTACTGTCGTCATGTAAATCACTTTACCATAGGTGCAGTCATTTCAGGTGCCGGCTGCTCAGCTGCTTTCAGTGCTTCATGTGCTTCTCACGGCCATCAATTGTCCCAAGAAATGCTGCTCTGTCTCCAGCATCTCTTCTTCTCACGGCCCACGGGGTTCCACCAGGCCCCTCTGCTCCAAACACAGGATCACAGCCTCTCTTTTCCGGCATGTCTCTGTTCCAGCGTGGAAAAATCTCCCAGTCTTTCCACGGGTTCACAGGCTGAAGAATCTTCGCCCCTATGGTTCCTCACAGATTGCTGGGGCCCTATTCCAGTGTTTAAGGCATCTTCTCTTTCTCCTCTCTCTGACCTTGGTGCTAATCAAGCTCCGCACCCTCCTGTCTCTTAAGCGGCCATGATGTTCTGCGCAGACTTTCTTTCTCTACTCCTTCTTAAATATGTTATCACAGAGGCGTTGTTGCCTGACCTTGGCTAGCTTAGAGCAGAGAAAAACTCTAGCAGCTTCTTAAAGAAGCCTCTCTCCTAGCCCCCCCAGCTAATAAAAAACTCTGGTTACTTAAAACCACAACAACTTATTACTGCTTATTACTTATACTATACTTATTACTTATACTTATACTACTTATTACTGCTTCTTGTCTTTTAGAAAGCAGGCAAATAATAATCTCAGTCTTGACTGTCTTCCTCACTTCAGTGTTCTAACTCCTCCCAACAGCCAGTTTTAGCCCTTCTGTACCAGTTCACACTGTTGTTTATCTTTGATGCAGATAGTTGGGATTTTTCTTAAACCACGTTGAAAAACCTCCTCATTTTCTCTTTTTTTTGTGCCACAAAAACACAACAGTTTTGCAAAGAAACCCCCTACAAAGAAATCCCCTACACAAATCTGAGTGCCTTTTAAATAATCCAAAATGTAGTCTTTATTTAACTATCCTGTGTGCAGGTATATTTCTTAGAATATCTTCTTCTGAGTCTATATGCAACTGAGTGTCTCAAAATTTCCATCTTTTAAACAACATTCTCTTCTTATTCTGTTCTATCTAGAGTAAGAAACAGATTTAGTCCAACTTTTAATGTTTGTGTGTAGAAAGAAGAAATTTCACAAGTGTAAAAGACTGAAGAGGTTGTTTCCTCTTAGCCTTGCATTATGTTGAAAACTTTCATATACTCCTCATTCTGGCAGGTCCCTTGACTCTCTAAACCACTTTTTCTTGATGAAGAATTTACATACCATTAATTCATATGCTCTTCTAGTGAAACCTTTATCTTCTCTCTGTTCCATTAATTCCTGGTATTGTTCTAGTACCATTTGTTTCATGCACCACATTAGTTTATGCATCTGTGCCCAACTTTGAAAAAAACAAATATTTCATTTTATTTCATGCTGCTAGTCTATTCATCTTATGCAAAAATTCTCGGTATTGTTGCTGTGAATTACTCCTCTGAACTAATTAATTAATTAAATCTTCTTCATCCTGTTTGCTACACTCTCGAGACATTTGGCAGTGCATATCCCCACCACCATTACCACCTCTGGGCCGCCATACCATGATCTCAGGAATGCTCGCTAGCCCTCACCCTTGATTACTGGAACCTAAGAGTTCAGCTGCCCTTGAGCTCACCAGAAACACTGTCTCACAGAACTTCTGCTTTTGCTGAAATCTTGCTGATGATTCTGATGCTGTAAAGCTTTTATTATATAGTTGTCTAGTAATTTTGTACAAGTTTTCTACAGTATAGTTTATGTTGTTTTCACTAGTTTTCACCTCTGCTAAGACTTTTCTATGAGACAGGAATGTTAATCAATAAAGACGACCCTGGCTGTTTAAGAAGATTGTAGTGAAGAAGAGCCATAATATCTAGTAAAGCCAGACAAAGCCAGTCCAGAAGCTGTGAAGATGTTCCAGAGGGCTGGTAGCATGCCAAAGGACCAAAAGGAAGAGGAAGACGAAGACAAGAGAAAGACAGTGTACTGGGTCTATCCAAGCCCCAGCAGCCTTAGCAGTGCTAGGAGATAACACTCCACTGTTTTGACTGCTGTGAGGCAGAGGGGACATGAGCAGGTCAGGTGACCCAGACTGACCAAAGGGATATTCCAGACCATATGACATCAGCTCAGATATAAAAGAACAGGAGGAGTGGGGGCACGGGGTTGTCTCCGGTGGCTGCCTGCTGAAGGGACAACCAACGCGTAGGGCCCTGCTTCTCAGGACGCGAGCTGACCTCGTGGAATGGGAAATAGAGATTAGATTCTCCTTTGCTTTGCTTCTTGTGTGTGCAAATCTTTTTCCGCTGGTATTAAACTGCCTTGTGTTAACACCCACGAGTTGCTGTCGTCTTATTGGTAAAAGGGAAAGGGCAAGAGACTGTCCGGGTACTTGGCGTCCAGCCAAGGTCAACCCATTACAGACAGGGTCTTTCAAGACTCCAGACTCAAGACAGGAGGTGTGTCAGAGGCATGGCAAGGGTGGAACTATGAGAGGGACATAGGGGAAAGGGGAGTTAATGATGATGTAATGACTAATTAGATAATTGTATAAAAACTGAAGGTCCTATGTAATTCATGTGCTCCACTTGATGTTTATTTCTGGAGGCACCTGACGTCATAAATAAATAAACCTGTTAATACTCAACTTAGCTTGACAACCTGCATTTAAGGCATCAATTCTTTAAGTGACCAAAACCACTCATGACATGGCACTTGCAAATTCTTGAAAGAAATCTGACAAATCACTGCAGTGCACTTTCCTTCTGGGCATGATGTCGTTTTGGGTTGCAACATTTCCATCACCGTATAGTTACATGTAATTTTAGTTGGTTGAATAATTGTAGCTTGAATCTCTGCATACTTTTCTGCTTCAAAATTGTCTTCTGTTTCTACTTAGAATTTGAAGTAATATTCCCTGTGTCAGAATACAGTCCATATTACACAAGATATGAAAGCAAATGAGTAGTATCTTATGTTTATTACAAATTAGCTGACTTTTGCCAGTTTGAATTGGCTTGCCCTCTGCTAGTAAAAAATTAGTTTACTCATAAACTCTTTGTTTTTATCTTTGTTTTCACTGTGTACTTAAAAATAGACTGTTCTTGTGTCCTACTTTAGAATAAATGAAGTTCTCTTTACCTGTATTTTAGTTTCATTTTTCTGAATTGTTGGAAGTTATTGAAAACATCAAATACTTTGGAATAAAATAGCTCTGTATTTTTTAACATTGTATAAATTTGCTTAAATAATTTCCAAGCTGTTTAAATAATTTTTTTGCAGTTCCTTAATAGATGAATCTTTTTCTTTCTCTCTCATCCAAGTGATGTATTTTTAGTTTCTTGTATTTTAGTGTTTTGTGGTTAGAAGTAACTCAAAAATAGTCTGTTCTAGAATGGTGTATTAGCAGATAATCATTGTTCAAAAAAGTCACATTTAAATGGTTATTTCTATGTGGTTTTTGCTGTAGTCTCTTAAACATTCAAATAATTCCCAACAATTTCCACAACAATTTGTTAATGAAAATTTATAATTTAGACTTCCATATCTGTCCATTCTCTTAAACAGCTGTCTTTTATAATGGACAATATATTGACCTAACTGCATTTCTGCATACTCAAAAGAGACAACCTTTGCTTACCTATTTTTAGATAAAATTTAATTTTAAAATTTGCAAATGTCTTTTTAATATCTTATATAAATTAATAATGAAAGCAATTTTGTTTCTGCTTTGCATATGATTGATTTATTAAGCATAGAATATTTTGTCAAAATCAGTGAGGTAAAGTGGAAGCCTTTTACAGAATAGTCCATGGTACAAGAGGAAGTATTCTCTATTTCCTACATTGATTTCAGCCAATAACTTCAAATACTACAATGAATTTTCAGTAGTACAAGTCTCATATCTAAATTGCAGTTTATGAGATCTATGGAAATAGATTGATCTCCTCACAATACTATGTAAATACATTCTGTATTTCCTTTAACATATTTATTGCTTAGTGAGACTGTGTTAGATTTTGTTTGCCTGTGTTTTATATTCCTCAGACTTCTAGGAAAGCACAAATCATGCCACTTCTCCCAGGTAAGTATTTTTAATGTACTTATGGGACTATGTTGTTACCAAAAATCACTGCTAACAACAATCATTCCTTTCCTGCTACAGAAAGCCTTTGTAAAAGTATAACTGCAACAATTCTATCAATTTATCTTAGTTGGGCAAGTAACCAAGGATGGCAGATTGTGGCAGTCCAAAATCAGCCCATTATAGCCATTCAGCAACATCTCACAGCATAGCCAAAATAACAGAAAACAGAAGGGTACAGTTGATAAGTAATTATGTATAAGAGTAGAAAAAATTGAGGAAAACAGATTTGTGAAGTGCTATCAAACTTTATTTGGGATATAGAAGTTAATATTAAAGATTTTATATGGTTTTGGACTGTCAAGCTGAAACATACAACCCAAGAAGAAGCAGGTTGTATTTGATACAGTTTTGCTTCACAGGTCACTACATACATATTAATTTATTCAAACCTGAAAATTTGAGTAGAAGTATTTTGAAAAAAGGCTTAAGGTTTTCCTTTGTGACTATAGAAATGACAGAATAATGTTTGAATTCAGTTTACAGCAAGAGATTGTGACTTTTTCTTCAAAGTATTTGTATATGTATATATATTAAAAGATAGTGCAGAATAAAGACCAAGTTTAGGGACTCCTCACAGAATCCCAAAATGGTTGAGGTTAGAAGACACCTCTGGAGGTGATGTGGTCCGGTTCCCCTGCTCAAGCAGGGATACCTAGAGCTGATTGATGAGGACAGTGTATAGATGGCTTTTGAATGTCTCCAAAGATGGAAACTCCATAACCTCCTTTTGTAACCTGTGCCAGTGCTGAGTCACTCTCACAATGATAAATTGTGACATCCAGACATGATGACTTCTCTTTCAGTTTGCCTCTGGTCCTGTCACTGAAAAGATCCAAGCTCTATGCATCCTCTAGACACTCTCAGGTATTTATATACGTTAACAAGATCCCCTGAGTCTTCTCTTTTCTGTGATAACCAGTCCCCGTTTTAATTGTATAAGAGGTGCTCCAGTCCCTTAATCACCTTTTTGGTTCTTTATTGGACTCTCTCCAATAAGTCTATGTCTCTTTTGCACAAGGGACAGGCAGAACATACTACTCCAGGTGTGACTGAGTAGGGAAGAAGGATTTTCTTCTTCAACCTGCTGGTAACACTTTATCTCATGAAGTCCAGGTGCACATCAGTACACCCAGGTCCCTTTTTGCCAATTTTCTTACAAGCTAGAAGGGATATATTTGACCTGAGGTTTTTCTCCCCAGGTTCAGAACTTTGCGATTCTCATTTTGACCTTCATGAGATTCTTGTCAGCACATTTCTTCAGCCTATC
>WEIV01013776.1:61439-123707 GCA_013390005.1 Calyptomena viridis
TTTGGAAGGGACCTTCAAGATTTTTTAGTTCCAACTCTCCTACTGTGGACAGGGACACCTTCCACTAGAACAGATTGCTCAAAGCAACCTGGCATTGAACACTTCCAGGAATGGGGCATTCACAGCTTTTCTGGGCAACATGTTCCATTTGTGTGTGTTACATAAAAACCATCACTCACAACACAACACAACAAAAGATGTTGGACTTGTCTTTCCAAATGTTTGAGCTATATATTTTCTACAATTTGTGTTTAATTCATTTTGATTTTCTCTTGCTTTTTCATGTTCCATTTAAAACGGATTGAGTGAAGATCATGTGATTGATACCTCTGATATCATCATATTGTATAACTTGGTGCTTAGGACATCTAGGAAAGAAACACTTCACAAAAAGAGTATGTGTACAATTATGTTTAAATATTCAAAAGATTTTTGTTTTCTGGGAACATTCTGAAGAAACAAAAATCACCATTTAAAAGGCTCCAAGGAATAATAAAAGTAATTGCAATCAGTAACAAGGTAGTTTCACTGGGGTTTTCTTTCAACTAAAAAAAGTTAATGTATTTTACAGTGTCTCCAAATTCCCCTCATCACTCTGAAAACATTACTTGTGCTGAAATCCCATCTGTATTTCATTTTTATGTCATAACATCTAATACGGTATAAAATTGTGAGGATGTATTGTCTGTGTTTCTGTATGGTGCATTTTTCAAACTGCAAACTATGTCATTGTACCATATAGCTGAATTGAAGAATTCAAATTACAATCAGATAAAATGCACTTACTTGAACAAGCCAGTAATTACATTGAATCATGTAATGTGTCTCTAGAGCTGCTCTATTCTAGTTTGCTTGAAGAGCAGCTGATTCTGAAAGCATACTGTTTACAAGCCATTCTATTTCTATATTATATCTTTTTCAATATTTATCTTTCATTGTTCTTTACCATTAGGAACATCTGTATGAAAATGCGATCTTTGTTTTTCAAGAGTCCATCTGCTACTGCTGCTTATTCTCAGCCCAACCATAATCCAGTGTTTAAGACACCATCCTAACATTTAGGGGAACCAGATGTATTATTAATATAAACAAAGTGTAAAAACACCCTCAAATTCTGTCTTTAGATTTGGTTTAAAAGGAGAAATTAATGAACTCTCAACCACAAAAACCTTTTTCTTACAAGTCTACAAAATAATGCACAACTAGGAAATCAGTAAGAAGAATCATCAACTCCTTTAAAAGGTATGAAAGGTACTCCAGGGAGCTAGGGAACTAGATTACTGGAAGTGTGTTTTGCTATGGCAACACCACCTACACCTCTTAAATTCTTTAATGTGTTCAAAATTTATGCTGATTTTACTTAAGTACATGAATTTCTTACTCAGACAAATATCCTACTTATCAAGTAGGATACCAGGAGACATATTGTCACAGCTTTGAGGAGTACCAGAGAATTTGCACTCCAGACAAGGTCCTTTCCAAATAAATCATACTTCTACAGTTGTCTTTGACAGAACATAGATTTATATTTGTGTTCAGAGTGTTTCTGATTTTGGATAATGAACTGGAATGGTCATTCCTGATGCTGATAGAAAATAAATTAAATAAAAATACTATTTNAGGACTGGTACCTGCTGAGAATAATTCCCCAGTACCACAACCTGTTTCCTTCTATCAAGTACCACAGAAACATAGTTCACTAGATTAGGGAACTTTTAATTAACTGATGTCTGGTGAGGGAAGTTACATCTCAAGTCATAAATACAAAATAAAACTCCTTTTCACTATTTCCACGATGCCAGTAAAACAGCTGTACGTATATATACTGTGGGCCAAGGGATTATTTCTTTACATACATAAGTCTAATGAGCATGCAGGTTTGTGGGAAAATACATAAATAATGTTAGGCAGAAGGCTAACACATTGGTGATTTTTTTTCATGGCTGCTTTCCATGTATTTATACTGATGAGGAATTGAACATTTAGAACTCCGAAATATTTAGTCTGAAAATATTTAAATTTTAACATGACAGGGTGCCTCAAACAATAGCAATTTGATTGCCTCCTGTCCATGTTCTTTGGTTTTCATCTCCAATTAGATTAAATTTTTAGATGGATTAAGAGGATGAAACATGGCCAAGGACTGTCATAATTAATGCAATTTCCTACTTGTCCACATACATGGCAGCAAATGTAGTCCAGCTAGGAAATGTGGAGAGAAAAGCAACCTGGGAGAAAGATAGTACGAGGTTTTAAGTCTACAAACCCTACTAGGTATTCAGGAAACATTTCTAAAACTAAATTCTGTGACTTCGAACAAATTATAATTCTACTGAGATTTTCAATCAATCATGGTTCACTTTATCAAACTAAAATTTACGTCTGCATTCATATAGTGTATGTGTTCTTAATTATGTACAGTTTCACTCCTTTTGACCAGTCTGAATAAGGATCATAAAGAGCAACTTAAAGTTGCTTTCATCTCTGTTCATTTCATCCTTTATCTTTTGGGTATTTATCTGTGTTGACTTTCTCCTTCCCCCTTCCTCCTTTCATTATCTCTTGTAATTTGGTCTGCTTTATTTCTCAGCAATGTGATATTACTTGCAATTTGAGGATGCAATTCGGAATTTTGCTGCTAGTATTTCAGTGGGCAACATGGAAAGAACTACTAAAGTGTACAAAACCCCAAGGAGAACCCTGGTGTCTTGCAGAGAAGTTAAGAGCACTTTCTGTTATTGAGTGAGTACATGTAATGTTTGACTCATATTTACCTGTAATAAAAAACAACAGCTTTTATCATATATCAAAAGCCTTTGTTATACCTTCTACGACATATGGTTTGCCAATGCCCTGTAACTTCATTTAAAAAAGAAAGAGTTCTAGGCTTCAGGATAAGAATTTCTTCACCAGTCCTTCATGTAAATGTTAGAAATTGATTTCTATCAGTATTCCAACTACTTAAATACATATGTAAACAAAGAAAGAGCAGCTTCCTTATTTTGCTGTTGTTTATGTGTGCGCTTCTGTTACCTCCAAAATTTCCTTAGCACATTGCTTTTTGTTCAGACCTAATAGACTTTCATTTCAGGTTTAGAACAGACAGCTCCATCAAAAATACTTTCTAAGAGAGATTGATGACTTTCATGAATCCACAGTGGGCTCCTGAATTGCTTTAGTAGTTCTCTTTTTCTTTATCTATAGTAATGGATATTTTCTTTCACATGTTAATTAAAAATTGGTTTTTAGCCACTGTGTTACCAGTTTTTGAGCATTCTGAATTTTTATCTTGGATTAAAGATAACATTTTTTTTGTGTTATATAAGATCCTAGTCAATTAATACTTTGCCTTCTAGATCAAATTCCTTGTGGCCCAGTTTTGAGCACACTCTTATTATAAAAAGGTAACAGTTTTCTTCTTACATGTAAGCTGCAAATAAATACAATTATTAATTCTGGGTTTGTCTCATAAGGTTTAGATTTTCAGTTCATTTACAGCAGTGTTACAGCACTAGACACAAAATGTTTATAAGCAGTCTCAAATATTTCAATTCAGTTGTTAAAAATGTTTTTGATTTTGAGGAAATTTCTCTGTTTCCTGAATTTCAAACAAAGCATTCCAAAATGTCTAATAAAATAATACATAGTATAGTTTACTTTCACATTTATTTTTATATAATACAACAGTATGAATTCTATATAAAATAATTCTATACTAATGTTGACACAATCAGTATACACATTTTTTTAAATAAATACTATGGAATGGTATATGATTTAACAGAAATATATTTAATGAATTTCATAATGAGAAACATGTTCAGTGATCTTTTTAAACAATTTTCTATACATAATTTTCCTCCAAACTCTTTCATGACACATTTTTCCTCATCCTATTTCTGTGCTCTTCCTTTTCTGTTCTCCTAATATTCATACTATCCATTTACACTTCTATCGTACTGTGCCAGAGTTATGTCATCCCATATACTAGAGTTCACACTTCTTTTCTATAACCCTTGATTTCGCATACTCTTCAAGTACATTGGAGACAGAACAAAAAGATATTTGTGCTATCAAAATTAAACTAATTTAAATTTAAGCGAGATTTAACTGATCTGTGGCATACTTCAAACTTGTTTGCTGGACAACAATACTTGCTGGCAATGTGGAGAAGAAGATGCTAATTTAGCACACTTTATCTGGGAGTGCCCTTTTATATGAAATGTTAGAAATAGTACGGTATCTTAATCACATGACCTATCTATCTTTGCTTTATTTTACCTAAATGCATCTGAATGTAGTCTTTGATTGCCCTTAGCTGTGCAAAGCATTGAGTCTTTGGAATGTAAAAAAGTGTGATCGTGTTTCTCTAAAAGAATTGAGTATTGACACATTCTATAACATCTAATTTATAAAATTTAATTTAAGAATAAAGGATATGGAGAAAATTAGTTCCTGTGTAACATACTCCTTCTTTGCTTATTCAGGTTCAGAATTTAAAAGCAACATGTTTGAAACAAAAGTTGAATATGAATGTCACGCAGACTTGTTAATGCAGTGCTGTAGAAGTAGGAAGTCCTATTTGCTTGAATTTTTATATCTTCTCTGAATTTTAACCTGTTGTTATAATACACATTTTCTATAGTTGTTTGGCAAAGGCTTTTTAAATAAGGCTTAAACCCAGGGCTGTGATACCATCAGTCACACTGAATAACACCTTGTGGTATAGCTGGTCTCACTTAAATGTATGTAAATAAATTAGCTGTGTAGAAAGGCACCAGAACCTAGTCCTATATGAGCTGTCATTTTTCATATTTATCTTTTCCCTTCAACCATTTCTCTCAGTAATGACCAGTTCCTTAAAATAAAAAGAAAAAAAAAGAAAGCTGCAATCCTGTTGTCTCTGTTTCCACTTTGTTTTGCTTGCTTTTCCTCATAATGTTTCCTCATAATGTTTCTTAATGACTTAAACTGCTTACGAATTTAGGTTTTTTTAGTGGGCCAGTGAACATAAGGAAGCAAGTGTCCTTAGTTTTTCAAGTAAATCATGAAAATTCACAAGTGGGTCTTTCTCCAGTCTCCACTTTGCTACTATTCTCAATGACTCTGTTGATTCTTAGAGCTCTGTTCTGTTTAATATTCTGACTTCCAGAAGTAAAGCTTCCTCACTTCCATTGCCCTTGGATCCAACCTTTCAAAGTGAGCTGAGTAGACTCAGACACTTGAAGATGCAAACCCCAAACTAACACCAAAACAAGGAACCTTACTACGCATTTGCCTGCAGCACAATTTACTGTAATGCAAATGATTCCTGTTCCACAGCAATACGAATTCATGAGATGATTGTCGTGCTTCCTCATTTTCTACATACATTTCCTTCCAAGAGTGTATGTAAAACAAATCTGAAGAAGTGCAACTAAGAAAAGGCACCAAGTCAGAACATATATAACCTTTTTTTTTCCTTCCTCACAAGAGGAAAAAAAATCATTTCCCTTTAGCTCTATTACTTGTAATAAGTTTTTATCAAAAATGAAAGGTTCAAAACTGCTGCGGTTCCAGCCTGGGTGGCAGCAATCCCGACACCTTTCTTCAGCCCTGGCTAGCCTGCGCTGCCACGCCCAGGGCACCGGGCAGGTGTGGGTCACCCGATGGCACAAAGGTCCTTTTCAAGGGACACCAGCCACCAGGCGACTAAGGCCCCCAAAAGCAGGCTGTACTCCCCACCCACACATCCCCCGCAGGGACCGGTGTGTGTGGACTAGTTAACACTGACCCTACCTAGGAGTCCTTGGTCCGAGATGGTGTGGACGCTGCAGCTGTCGGAGGGTAAAAGGGTAGAAAGCAACTCACTCCCGTTGGGGCTATGCAGGAACAGTTTATTGGGGGTTCAGACCCCAAGGCAACCAAGAGGGAGTGAGCTCAGAATAGTTCAAAATGAGGGGTTTTATAGGGGGTGGAATTGAGGGGTGGAGAGAGGGTAACAACCAATGAAATTGGGTGAGAGGTGGGATTAAGGGGTGTCAGACAGGGGTAGAAACCTGAGGCCTTCTACTCAAGCCTTTCAGGGATCGAGTAGGGATGATTAATAGGGAAGGTTTTGGAATAAGGGGCGGAGTCAGGGTACATATGTGGTGTAGGGATAGGAGGGGTTTAGGGAAGGGTACATAAAAGGGGAATATACATGTCACAGAGTGAACCAAACTTAGGGTAGGGGGATAACAGAACGAACCATTATAATTAACAAGCACATAACACACACCACCACACAAAACAATGTAAGAAAAGAGTACAATGCATTTTCTTTAATGTATCCTTCTACAGATTTCAGTTTTAGCTTCCTCAGAATCTGTCATTTCAATGTTTGGTTTTTTTTTTCTTTCTTAAACAAAGGAGCAAGACACAATTTTATGTCTAAGATTTATAGGATTAAGATTTTTTTAATATATTTTCCTTATCACTTCCTTTGGTGCTAGGAAATCTTCCACATTCACATAAAATCTATATGAAATGAATCTTTGATACTGACCTATAGAGATATGAAATTTTTTTTTTTTTTGAAAGCTTTGATTCCTTAACAAAAAAAGTCAGATTTTAATTTATGAGAATTTCTGGAATCTAGTTTATTATTTTCTAACCACATTTGTATTTGAGCAATATTTTGGTAACATTGGTATCGAATGGCTAGTCCTTCCTGACATATGTAAACATTTTGTTGTGCCAACTGGGAAAATCTTTATCCAAACATTTGTCATCTTGCATATGGCCAGCCTTCCTACCTCATCCAGCTCCCATTTAAATTCCATTTAAAACATGTCTGTGTTTGATATTTTTCATAGTGATCTAAGAAGTGATCATGATATTTTAACTCTTGAAGCAAATTTCAATTCCAGTTTGGATTCTTTGAGATCCCTTATTGTGGTTAATTAATTATAATCCTTATGTCCCTTAGTTTAAAAAAAGCCCTCTGGGTTTTCAGATATGACTGACTAGGCAACATATATAGATCTATATTTACATATATATACACACACATATACATATAAATAGAATTAAAAAATACAACTGATTTTACAAAATTTTTTATGGTGCCTTGTCCAAATTTCATGAAGATCAAAGTAGTAAAAGCTAATAACGACTCAGCACCTCTGACTGAGATCACATTTTCTAAAGAATCATCTCCACTTCAGAACTCAAATTAATTGGCCAGATTGTCAAATGAGATCATGTTAGAAATGTGGATAGTAAGTGCTATGATTGGAGCTACTGAGTATTGCCCTTCATTTTTTGCCATAGAAGAAAAAATACTTATTTTAAAATAATTGTTTCCAGTTGTAGAGGAAGAGTACTTAAAAATCTGGCCTTGAGGTCTTCTCAAAATCTGGCCGTAATTGTGATGCTGACGCAACCCTCTCAAATCACAGCTACTTGAAGTGTTAGGAATTTTCTGAATCTGACAAGGTTTTATAATTTTGTCAATCAAGCCTATTACTGAATAAAATGTCAGATGTTGAGCTTGTCTATTTATTGCCAATAAAGTTTGAATTATAACTTTGACAATATGTTTGGAAAACTATATTTTTACATCTTCCGACTTCCAAGGAGACTTGGAAAGTATAGTCATGTTTTACACTTGGAGTAAAGTAATTTTCTCCTATTAGAATGAGGCGATATTTCTGAATATTACAGGAAAAAAAAAAAGAACAGTAAATAGCTGTTCTTGAATCTACAGTATTATGTATCATGGCAGGAAAAAATATGAAGATAAAAATAAAATTTTAAAAGAACCCAAACAGACAAAAACAACTCTAATAGTAATCTTTACCATTAAAAATGTTATTTGCTTAATTTTCAGTATTTTCATGTAAATATTTTAGGAATTTCATGTAAATATTTGAATATTCCTTTCTTTTTTCACAGGTTTTCAATGTTTCAAATTAAATGTTGTCGTACAGAAGTGCGATGGTGCTGTGGTTCAGGATCTCACTTAACATATATGAGAGGTCTAGTTCTTTGCTTTCCTGTACCATACATGCCAAAATTTTATTCATCAGCAAAGATGACCAGAGCAATGGACATGATTAGAAATTATATCTCATCAATAGTATACACAAACGTATGATTAGACTTTCTGTATGTACAGATTATATATCTTGCAACAGGATACTAGCTTACAGAGACATTCTTGTTATACCAGAAAGCATAAAACTCATGACGTTACATTTAATACTATTTTATTTTGTCACATCTCAGTCCTCTCAATGTTACACGTGATTAATTCTTCCTATAAGATATTCTGACCCTCTCTTGTTTGACTCTGTCCTCTCCAAAGCCCTTAATCATTTGATATTATGGTGAAAATTATGAATTTTTGTTAGAAAACCTGGAGTTTGTATACTGTTACAAAACCAGTATAAAATGACACTTCAATAACAGGTTTGTTACCCACTGTGTGTTCATATCTAGTTTTTAATTCTATTATGTTCTTGTAAAAATGCCCGTAGTAATTGCTTCTTGTTATCAAAGTCCAGTACCAGATAAAGGAATGAAACTCGCAGCTTCTCAGTTTTTCTTGCTGTTTATTAAGCTTTATCACAACTTTAGCATGTCACCCTAACCTGGGTTTAACACACCAAAGCGTGTGCAAAGCGAGGAAGCACAAAGCGAGAAGGGAGTAGGGTGTGGAATGCCTCAGAAGAAGTGCCGAAATGGCGACTGCATCTAAGTTTTTAAGGACACTAATGACCAATGATATGATAATACGTATTATGTTTACAATTCGGTACCAATAATCCTAACTTATTACTAACACGTCTTCTCTACCTCAAACCTATTCTACCAATCTCTAAATGCCAGCTCTACTGCAGTGCAAAGAGCAAGAAGAAGAAGAAGAAGAAGAACTCAGGGCAACACCCAAAATCCTCCATGNAAACAGGAAAAGAGTTTATTGGGGAAACTGACCCCTGGAAAAGCCAACCACAGAGAGCACCTCCTAGCTCTGTGCAGGGGTTTAAGTACGGGGACAAAATTAGGGGAGGAGAGTGGGAAAGGACCTATGGGTGTCAAGGAAAGGAGGGTTTAGGAAGGGGATACATCATAGAGAAGCCAGTGGCCTGCAACTCAAACCTATTAGCTGTCGAGTAAGCAGGACTGACATGGAAAGTTCTGGAAGGGTAGGCGGAATCAGTATACAAATATGGTTTTGTATGGAATAACTTTGGACCAGGTGAAGGGTTTAGGATAATTAGGAGGAGGATACAGAACAGGAATTTACAATTATATGGGAAGGAAAAGGGGGATGACTGAGCAGTCCATTTAGGGATAAACAAGGGGTTACAGAACTGTACAGGAACAACATGACAAACATAATAAACCGCAGGTGTACACCACCACACCCAATCTGTCGTTTTTTGAGTGTACGTTGAATGGTGTCTGGGACTGCAAATTTCTTGTTCAGGGTGTAGAAGTTTGGCCTTTCATCTGAACTGGTTAAGTAGTGGAGAATCTACTGTACAAATTACTTGTTGAAAATTTTTTATTTCTCTTTTGTACACACGATACCTTTACTGGGGAGGGGGGGAAATGAAGGTTTATTCTTTCAGTCATTCATGAAAGCATTCTTCTTTGTTTCATTTTTCTCCAGTTAGTGGGAAAAAATTGAAAAGTTATATATCCTCTAAAAGAGAGGTGTTATACACATTCCTGTGATAAGTATTCTAACATGCTCTTTGTCTTTATGCTTTGTTCTGTGTTCTCACTGATATATTCAATTGGATTCACAAATAAGAGTGATATGCAAAAACATTGTCATACATTGCCTTGCAGCTACAGATAGGTAGATGAGCTATCTCTGACGCTGTTGGTGAGTCCACAAGGCACAGTGTGAAGCAGTGAAAAGGGACTAACTCAGATTCCCAGAATAATATAGTGCATCCAAACTTAATGCTTCAGTCAAAAACAGTTCAGACTTTCACGCATATAACACAAAATTAATTAAAAATACAAAGATTATCTAGATAATATAATTGAAATTATTTATTATAATATGAATCCTAATGCAAAATTTCCTTTTATTCTCACACCTCTCCTGCCAATAACCTTTCACATAACCCCCATTGGTTTTTATCTTCCTTAAAAAATTCCTACATTTGATTACACTCTGCTTTTTCTTCTGAGTAGGTGTAATTATCCAAGGGTGCCAGACTTTTTATTCCTGGTGCTTTTCAAAGAGTGTAAGCTATGTGAGGTACTATATATATGTATATAAAATTTGCGTGGGTTGTAGGCAATGTTTCCCTGATTCGGCTATCCTGCTTCCTGAGAGGAGCTATCATATGCTTTACCTGTAAAGAGATTAAATTTCTTTTATATAATCTGTGAGTCTCTATGCCACTCTTCAGACTTTAAGACAGGCATCCTCTGTGGCCATCTATGAACAACATGGTAACTTATATAACTCTAGCCCTAGATGCTGATACCAGGAGTGGGTGAAATATCAGGGAGAAGGCAGAGAAACAAACATGGATGAAGAAAATGAAACATGAATTTCCACCAAAGTATGACATCTTCATAGTAAAAAGATTTACTTTTCTACATGCAAACTGCAAGTGTATGTCTGGATGCTGGGAAGTAGGAAAAAGAATCATCGTCTGAGGGGTGAGAGGCAGTTATAGAATGGGAGAGAATGAACAAAAGTATAATCATGCAAAGCAGGACACTCCATGGAGCATGTGCAAGAAGTTTCTCTGAAACCTCTGCTGGGGTGGATGTGCTCTGTGCTATTCATGTATTTAGCTAGTGGCTGATATCTTTCAGGAGAGGCATCTTATTTTAGAACACAGCCTTCTCAGTGTGGCTGTGGTTTTAAACTTCCAGTGTAATGGAGTGTATTACCATTTACCATATGATGAAACGGCCTTGTCTGTCAGCCAGAGAGCTGCTTAATGTTATATATGGGCCAAATGAGCCAAAAAAAAGAGAAAGGGGAAAAAATTCAAGAACTTTGAGCCCTCTAACAAAAGGGGAACTTCCCTATAGCAAAGAGACAGGTAATATTTTTAAAGATCCATTTCCTCCTGAAAATTGATTTAGCAGCACTAAATAATTTAAGCTATAGGAATGCCAAGAACAAGGGGGTTACCTGCTGAATCAGCTACTGCAGTGCTCACAATAAAAGTGCTCCTTAAAAGGAGGTGTTGTCCTTTTAAGAGAAATAATTTTTTAATGTTTGCAAATGCATTTAGTTCCATGGAAAAATAGCTATTCTCCAACATATCAGAGCACTAAAACCTTTCCCTGTGAATATTTGCACACAATAAATGAGGGAGCATTATAAAATCCAAATCAATTAGACGTTCAGAATTTGCCTGATTGTTCCCAAACATAATTTTGCTGAATTGATCCATTTGAAGGTGTAACACTATTTGCAAATGCTTACATGACATCTGATTATGTAAAAGCAGAGAAATACCCAAGCTAAAAATGAAGAGATTTATTGAACTAATCTTATGTCTCAACTTGATTCAGTGAAGGTGTTTTTATTTTTCAGCAGCTTTGACCAGAAAAACAAAACTATAAGTTTCTTGAAAAGAGTTCTACAATAACCATGAAATGTACTATATAACCAAAATAGCAGTTGTTCCTAGTATTGGTCTTCTAAATGATGATAGCTTAATTCCTAGAAACCTTTTATTGAGCCAGTATTGAGCAGAATGCATCTTTGAAAGGCTTGGATACCTGAAGAACTGGATATCTGAAAAATTCCAGAGCATGATTAGTTGTGTATAGCACTCTATAGACTTAAAAGGATTCTGAGTGATGATTTGGAATGTAAACCATCTTTCTGTCATTTAAATTAATTGACATTAATTTTACCACAACTATACAAATCGTTATTCTGGTAAACATATGGAAACAGTGAAGTCTGATGAAAAATATGAATCAAAAAAGCAAAGACCTTTTAATTCAGTCACGTGGTCAGCCTACTCTCATTCGGTAGTCTTACCCTTGTACAGTAACAGACAGCTTTCCTCCACAGAAGCTATATACTCCTAGATGAGTGCAGTATATGTGGAAATTATCCCTTAGAATCTGGTTAGTACCTCCCTTTAAGTAAATCTGAGAATCACAGGGAGTTTAGTTTAGTTTAGTTTAGTTTAGAGAAGGGGAATCTTATTAAAGCAAAAGTCCTGTGAGAACTGAGGAGTATAAAAGACCTGTGCCACAAGATTTGCTCTCTCTTGCTTCCTGGATACAGACACACTAGGATGCAGCCACTCTGCTGTGCATAAATACACCCCTCCATTTTCCACCTCTCAGCTGCAGCCACCACAGCCGCATACCCAGCCCAGCTCTGCTGCCACAACAACATGCTCAGACCCCTCTGCCATTGTCAGTGTCAAAATGGCAGGCACCTCCCACTGATCCAGACCACGGCAGCTGTCCATGCAGTCACCATACTGGGATTGCCACGTCTCCCTGATTGCTGCAGGGAAACCCCTGATTGCAAGCCTCAAGCCACAAGCCAGCATCATTGATCGCAAGCCACGATCCACCATCTTCCGTGCCACCTTCTAGCCACAGATGTAACTGCACTGAAGACAGTCCAGTGTTCACTTTCCCTGAAAGGAAAGTGATTTTGGGGTGATATTTCTCCTTTCTTATTCTTTTGTTACTGTCCCATTCTGTTCTGTTGTCCATTTTTAGTAAAAACTGCTATTTGCTTTTTCTACCTTTTTCTTGAAAGCCTCATAATTTCAAAGTCACGATAATTTGGAGTGAGGACTTTCTACTGCAGCAGGTTCCACCTCCTGGCACACATTGTCTTACGCCAAGATACAGGGTTTAAGTTCATGTCTAGTGTTTCTGCAGCTAAACTGAAAGACTTACATTTAAGATTAATATTATCCTTATCCAAAATATATTCCTTTGTATATACTGCTTTTAAAAGAATATGACCGAAGATCTGTGTGTGTCTGTTAAAAGATGCCTTCATATATTATCACATCTTATTTTTATGATAGGACCTACATAGTCTTATAATTTTGTCTCATGTACAGTTTTCTTGCAGGTGAAAAGTAGCTTTCTAAAACCATATTGAAGTAGACCTGAAAATAACTGTAATGCAGAAAGAGGCCCTGGAGAAATCTGAAACAGATACAAAATAGGCACAAAGTAAAAGGCACTTGCTGTTTCCCCGTGGATATTTACAAAAAAGACAGCAGCTGCCATTTTCATCACCCAGATCTTACTTAATTAGATCAATATAGAATGGTTCTGGAGTTCAAAGTAACCATAATTCTGTGAATTCCCACAATCTTAATTCTTAGTCTTGAGACTTTCTTACTAAGGTCAAAGTATGCCTCAAGAGAGGTATTTCTGTAATGTGTCTAGGGATGATGGTGAATTTTCAATATCAAAGATGAACCAGAAGTTCAGGCCTTAAAATCCATGCCACTGTTCCAAAATCCATATCTGTAAGTGCCCTGTGGTGTTACATTTTCTCTTGTCAGTCTCCAATTTTCATGACAGCTGCTGTGATTTGTTTTCAGTGGGAGTATGTTAGCATTTAACCAGTAATTTGGTGTCATCTGAGGATTCTCTGATAAGAAAAAGATCTTTCATTTTATACTGGACTAACATAATGGGAAAAAGTGCACAGGAAAAAACCCACAAATGATGGTTTAGTGGTTTGACCCTGGCTAGATGTCAAGCACCTACTAAAGCCATTCTCTCACTCTCCTCTGCAAATGGGCAGAGAAAATACAATGAAGGGTTTAATGAGTTAAGGACCATAAGAGATCCCTTACTGATCATCATCATGGGCAAAACAGACCCCAAGTGGGGATATTAATTGAATTTATTACTAATAGGATCAGAGCTTAAGAATGAGTAGTAAAATAATTAAAGACACCTTCTCCCCAACCCACTCCTTCCAAGTTCTGCCCCCTCCCCCCCAGCAGTGTAGGGAGATGGGAAATGGGGGTGACAGTCAGTTGTTGTTTCTACTCCTGCTAAGAGAGAAGTCCTTCCCCTGCTTTTCAAGGGGTCCCTCCCATGAGAGACAGTCCTTCATGAACTTCTCCAGTGTGAATCCATGCCATGGGCAATAGTCACTGTTGCCACACGGGTCACACTTCCACAGGGTGCAGTCATTCAGGTACAGGCTGCTCCAGCGTGGGTTCCCCACAGGCCACAAGTCCTACCAGGAAATCCTGCTCCAGCGTGGGCTCTTCTCCTCATGGGTCAGCAGGTCCCTGCCAAGACCCTGCTCCAACATGGGTCTCCCACAGGGTCCCAGCCTCCTTCCAGCATCCACCTGCTCTGGCGTGGGCTCCTCCATGGGCTGCAGGTGGATCTCTGCACCCCTGTGGTCCTCCATGGGCTGCAGGGGCACAGCTGCTCCACCATGGTCTTCACCACGGGCTGCAGTGGAACCTCAGCCCTGAAGCCTGGAGCAGATAATGTTCTCTGAAGAGTAGAGATAACCATAAAGGGACCAGGCTTCCAGTTTGATACAGTGGTGACTCAGCTGGTGTTCAGTTGGACAGTCTTATCTGAAAAAAACCTATATTGGTGATCATAATACAGAAAATAAACAATAATAATGGTAATTAAAACAAAACAAAAAACTCAGCCCCACAAAGACAACTTGAGACATTTACATATGTTGTAAAGAACTAGAAAACTGTAAAACCTTTTTTCAACCCTTTGTCTTACTGCTCATTTTGAAATCTAAATTTATGGACCTGTGGAATGGCTTATTGAAGATTCTACAAAAACATGTAAAAAATACTTTGTTTGTGAATGGCTCAGTTATTTAGCATCCCTGATTAGTAGTGGGGAAACAATTAAATCTGGTCATAAACTAGAAAAGAAAGCATAAACATGAAATCTAGTATTTTGAATTTAATAAGTGATATCAAATATTAAAATGTATCACTTTGTCAAATGTCAAAGAAGTATGATGAAATGCAAGTTCAGGGGATGTTATCATTCATTTGAGATATACTCCTCCTTTTTAATGTTTTACAAGCCATCTTTATTATCGTCTAATACAACATCAGAACAAATCTGCATCTGTTAAGGGGAATTTTATTTGTCATTCTTGAGTCTAACTATTCCCTAGTTCTTTTCTTATATTGAAAAAACAATTCATTACAGAGCACATGGCAAATACTTTTTAAGATTTATTTTATTTTTTATTGCCTTTGTAACATTTGCTTCTAAGCTTTGGTTATAAAACCCTCAAATCTTCTTTAGTTTGGAACTTGACATCTATCAATAAAAGGACAAAATGAAATACAAACTACTAAGGAATAAGGTTTATGTTAGCTCATGTTTTCTGAAGAATTACACAACAGCAAATTTTCAAGGCACCGCTGAATTTCCAGGCCATATAATTTGCCATTTACTTAAGAGTTGGATTTGATGATCCTTGTGGGTCCCTCCCAACTACAAATATTCAGTGAAATCCCTAAATAATACAATTGTAATCATTCTAAAGTGAGACAGCGATTTATTCATATATTCATACTGTATGGAAGATACAGTAGTTTCTGACAGAAAGAATGTATACAGAAATGAACATTCTAATTGTGAGCAGACAATTTACATTAATGTGTACTCATGAATACTTCCAAACTTAAATATTTTTGATTTTTGTAGCTAATTGCTGAAACTGTAATCTACAGTAGACATGGAAACTATCTAATGTGCCCCCATAAAAGTATTAATGTAATAGATGTTCATATACTCTGGTGTATGCTAGTTTAGTGTATGTTTTTTAGGGAAAAAAAATAGCTTAGAAGTATAAATTCCTTTTATAGTCAATATAGAGAGGTTGGCATCTGCAAACAGCCAGATAAAATCATTTGCTTCTAAAGAGAGTTATCTAGATTGAAGCTGCCAAAATTAGAAACTACTATAAAACCTGTATGCTTCTCAATTTATGACACTGGCTGAATTTTGTACTTTTTCTGTAACAAGGTTCACAGACGTGTTTGTTTGGTGGTATTTTCTTTGAAGTATTTGGCATTTACATTTCACACCTAGGACTGTCGGAAGTAATCCATTGTGCTGACTATAGTGTTGACTTCATTAGTGTTGACTTCATTAGTGCTGCAACAAGAAAGCCAGATAATAATATACCTGACTAATTATGCCTGCATGATCACAAACTGGAAACTACTTCCCAAAATCAAGCTCTAAGGAAAAAAAAGGAGTATAGAATTTTCATAACTGCTTGTCAGTGTTGTATGTGTTTGCTATTTTGCTAGTCCATAATGATCAGAAAGCTATCTGTGAGAATCAGAATACTCATGCAGAACTTAAACACTTCCACAGTGTCTCAAACACTGAGGTCATTCAAAACAAAACACTGAATGAAGAAAAACTATCATTCTACTAGAAACTGCTGAACATTTTAAGTGTTAGAAACAGGAGAAATTAAAATTCTGTCATCAGGATAATTTTAGGTAGAATGTAATGAGAATAGAAAATAGCACAACATTAATCCATTCTTGTGACAAACAAACCTTGCAACATAAACGGCAACTGGTACAAACTGATCTGTCTTTGTTATCGACTTCTTGTAGTGCCACGGTCCTCTGTAGCTGCCTGAGTGCAAAGTCATATAAACTACTAGTTTTCAAATCAAATTTTACTGTTGGCAGTGGGTTCAGTTAACTGAAAGTGGAGTTTCTATTTCACTAAAAATAGGCAAACAATGAGCTATAATGTGCTGAGACATTTGAATTTAGTCAACAGTAATGGATAGTTCATAGTTAAGTAAAAGGTGACTTTAATTCTTGGCTACCTTTTGATTTCAGTGTTGATTTTTCCACAGAGGTCATGGGCATGTCACATATACCTGGAAGCTTTGTCTTAATTAGATGCTTTTGTATTTGAGTACAAAGAAAATCTGAATGACACTATTTATGCTAATTCAGAGGTGTGGGATGTAGCGAACATTTAAAAATAGGCTATGTGACTATGTATCACAGAATTGGAGTTTCAAGGTTATTTCAATACACAATAAGATTTTTTCTGCTTAAATACCACTGTAAGAGAGGCCACAGTGAAAAGTGAAGGCATGTCTCTGAAGCATCCCAGATTATTAGATTTACCCATGGCTACTTTCTCACCTAAACCAGTTTCTAATGTCTTTGTGATATTATAATAAAAGGTTAAATATTTACCTTTAACTCTTTCGCTCTTCTGAAACAAAGGAAATCTCATTTTTCAAAACTACTTTATTTTTGAAAAGTCAAGATTACCAAGAAATATTAGTCAAGATTTTAATTGTCACCTTCTCAATGAATATAGAGGAAAAATGCTATGCTTTTTAAAAAAATATTTTCAGAAAGGTTTCACACAGCATTAGGACAGCGTTATGATATAAATGGGCCTAGAAAAGAGAAATATACTGGCAAAAAGTAAAATATCAGGTATATCTCTTTTTTTTTTTTGATTCATTCATCTGTCAAAAGTGGCAAATGTGCAATTCTTAATTTGAAATGTGTTTTTTTAAAGAAGACATAAGTCTGGATTTTATTTTATATTTTGGTTTTTTTTTTTTTTACATAGGACATCTTTTTCCATTTGTTATTAATCTACATGTGATACACTTCCATCATAGAGATACACCACATTAATAGGCAGATTTTTTAAAAAAGCTCTTGATTTCACGAGTCATTCAAATTTGGATGAGATTAAATATGATAAACCAGATAAATATCTGAAAGAATTAAGAGGAAAACTAGAAAATAGTATAATATATTTCAAACAGTCATAGAGTATATTATAATACGAATCACAAATTTATCAAGTCAGTCCTCAGAAACTGGAATTTTTGAGATAAACCTACATATTTTAAGATTGACATATTTAAAATCTGCCCATTTTCAGCTCTTTTATGCTTTGTCTTCTTTCATAAAAAGATGGAAAAATGTTGGAAATTATGCATAGCTGGAGATTTTTGGTGACTCCCTGATAAATCACTTAATTTGCTTTTTCAAATTTTAGTTTTACATTGCTATCCTATTTCAAAAAAGAGTGCACTTGACTAGGTAATTTTTTTCTCTGATGCTGAATTTTGTCCCTCAAATTTGTAATTCCTTTCCGGCTAAGTTCCAAATGCACTCTTGACCTGAAACATAAATAAAATTGTCTGCACTTTTCTAGACACATTAATCCTGCTGTAGCAATTATGTGTATGTGAATTGTTAGAAAGGCATTCATAGTCCCTACTCTCTACCAGACAAAGTGTTTGTTAAAAGGCAAAATGAATTTATTGGGATCTTGGCAAAGGATAACACTCATATGGGAAATCACACCTCTTGAACAGCATGATCAGTTGTTGTTTGATGGCAACAGGGGTCTCCACTGCAATAATCACTGTAGTGGCATATTTAGCTGGATTGGATAAAATTCCAGCTGCTCAATGGTCCTACGTGACTGCTCCAGCATATGAATAACCCACTCCTATCAATTACCTTAACTACACCCAAACATCTCTCAAATATCTCGACTGTGTACAAAATGCTGTCCTGTATGACCATTTTTGAATCTGCATGAGCAGTTCTCTATTGGTTCTTTACAAATGTTTGTTCTATGTGCAGTTTCATCAGTTCTGCTTCAGGAACTGCCAGGGGGTCTTTGGGATACTTCACATGGGATATTAATCAGCATATTTAAGGGCAACATGATTTTTGAGTGGTCCTGGGAATCCGAAGACATCCCAGCTGACTGGAAGCTGGCTAATGTCCCAGTTTTCAAGAAGGGAAAGAAGGAGGGCCCTGGAAACTACAGGCCTGTCAGTCTCACTCCACTGCCCAGTAAAATTATGGAAAAGATTATTCTGCGGAGTACTGAAGAACACCTGGAGTACAACACAGTCATTGGTCACAGCCAGCACAACTTCATGAGGGGGAAGTCCTTCTTGTTGAACCGTATTTTCTTGTACAACAAGGTAACTGACTTAGCTGATCTAGGAAAGCCGGTAGATGTAATCTTTTTGGACTTCAGTTAAGGTTTTGGTATTGTATCTCAAAGACTCCTTTTGGAAAAAATATCCAGCATACAGATGAATAACTATGTTACATGATGGGTGAGCAACTGGCTCACATGTCAGGCACAAAAAATTATAGGAATGGGGTAACATCAGGCTGGTGTCCAGTCACTGGTGCAGTTCTGCAGGGCTACATCCTCAGTCCAATTCTCTTCAACATCTTCATAAATGACTTGGACACAGGACTCTAAGAAATATTAGGTAAATTTGCTGATGACACTAAATTGGGAGGAGCTTTTGACTTCCTCCGGGTTAGAGAGACTTAGAGAAATTAGAGAGATGTGTAATCACCAAACGTCATCAATCACCACTAGCACAAAGTTTAACAAGGGTAAGTGCTGGATTCTGCACTTGAGATGGGGCAAATCTGGATGTACATACAGACTGGAGAATGAAATTCTGGAAAGCAGTGCCATAGAAAGGGACCTGGGGGTCCTGGTTGATGGGAAGTTGAATACGCATCAGCAGTGCCCTGGTAGCCTGGAGGGCCAACTGTGGCCTGTGTCCTCTTAAGCACAGCATTGCCAGATGGCCAAGAGAGCTGATTATCCTGCTTTACTCTGCACTGGTGCAGCTTCGCCTTGAATGTTGTGTGCAGTTTTGGGCACCACAATATAAAAAAGACATTAAGCTACTAGAGAGTGTCCAAAGGAGGGCCACGAGGATGGAGAAAGGTCTAGAGGAGAATTCTTACGAGGAGCAGCTGAGGTCACTTGATTTGTCAAGTCTGGAGAAGAGGAGACTGAGGGGAGACCTCACTGCAGTTACAACTTCCTCATGAGGGGAAGCAGAGGGGCAAGTACCAATCTCTTCTCTCTTGTGACCAGTAACAGGACTTGAAACAGCAAGTTTAGGTTGGCTATCAGAAATAAGTTTTTCATCCAGAGAGTGGCTGAGTACAGGAACAGGTTTTCCAGGGAAGTGGTCACAGAACCAAACCTGTCTGAATTCAATAAGGTTTTGGACAACACTCTCAGGCACATGGTGTGGCTCTTGGGTCTGTCTTGTGCAGGGTCAGGAGTTGGACTCAATGATCCTGATGGGTCCTTTCCGCCTCAGCATATTCTATGATTATATGATTCTAATATTTGGACAGTGCACAGCACGACCTATCTGGGGGATTTGTTAGAACCATCCAAAATTCCCACCAGGAGAACATCTATAAAATCAGAGAGCTGCTCAATGGTAAAGGTGGCTAGTGTCGTAGTCAGTCAGCTGACGAAAAAGTTCTTCATCTCCAGTCAGTTATCTCATGTGTGCAGACGGCTGGCTGGGGAGTTCCTGATCCACCAGGTATTGGCTGAGGTCGTTAAGTTCTACTAACAAATGAATAGACTTAGCCTGATGGTTCTGAGATAGCTGTGATCAAACCTGGAGCCGTGGCCTTTCCAACGGTAACAAGGTGACCCTTGTGTGAGCAAAACTAAGCCAACCAACCAAAGGTTACTACTTTGTTGCTTGGATACGGTTTTCCATGTATGGAAGTGTTCTTAGAAAGATCTAGATAGAGAACTAAAAAGACAGACAGACATAACTATGAGGCAACCAAGAGACAACCATGAGAAAAAAATGAAAGAAGCTGAAGCAGGAGAGAGAAGGAGAACCATGAGAAAGCTATAAAAGAAAGCCATGCAAAAGAACCCTGGACCTTAACTATGTATGTATGTGTTTGTGGCATGCAAGATACAGAGATGTAAAAATTAATATGAATAAAAGTCTTCAGTTAAGTCTCTGAGACTAATAATAGCTAAAGATATAAAAAACTGTAATGCCACAACCAGGGAATTAGCATGACACTCTGATGTCTAACTTCATCACAGTTATAATTAAAGGGCAGGCTGGAATTCCAGCTTGTAACTCACTAATAACTAAGATTCATAGCATTTACCATACAAAAGATCAATGAAAATGCTTTGGCATATGTAAGGTTAAAAAATATATAAATCCAAGGAAAATATGATTTCAGTAAGAATAGGCCACGACTATGACAGGGTTTTTTATTCTATAGGAGAGTAGGATTTCCTTATCACTGGCAAGCAGGGTCGGTGTATATATATGTAAGTGCAGAAAATCTCAAAACATGCATGCAAATTTGAATAGCGCTTCCAGTTCTCTCTATCTTGTATTAGAAAACCACACTCCCAAAAAATCTGTTGTGTTAGCTAACATTTGTCTTCACCCTTGTCATGATGGATTTTTTTTGTTGTTTATGCTTTTTGGCATCTGAGCACAAAATACATGGTGTGTTGCTAAAGACAGTTTTTGGGAGGATGGAATTGGACATCTAAGCATTTCTTAGCACTGCCTGTTCTACTGCGATTTACTTTTGCTAATATACTTTTACATTAATTTCCTCTGTAACAGATAAAAGAACAAAGCCACAGAAGCAGTGTATTATTGAATTTATTTATAATATTCTTATACATACAATATAGTGAGTACTTAGCAATTACTTTTGACATCCAATAAAACTGAGCCCTGTTACTTTAGTTCAGTCAATTTTTTTAATTTTTTTTTCTTCTTTAATTTGTTTTGTTTATGGTATTTGTTTATTTCCTTACTATACTTCCTTGTCTGCTTAGAGATTGGTGTGGATAAAATAAAAATCTGATTTGCTGCCATTGTTTTATTCTCATTCCACCTTGACAACTCTGGAAAATCTAGCTAGATGGCAAGGGGTTTTAAGCATATAGTGCCTCTTTCCTTTAGCCACCACCAGCAATTAAATTAAAAAAAAAATATTTTGTACCTTCTCAGAGGATTAAGCAACTTGTTTCCTAGGGCAATGGCACTTTCGCTCCCCGTTGACTGCCTGTTTACACAACCTTCATGCTTAGTTCTATGCAATCTTTACCATCTACCTCCAATCCCCTTCTCTTTTTCTGTTTTCTTGGTTATGATTTCCATCATACAGAAATTATCTAGCTGTCTTCAGGTCATTTCATCTTTACGTCTGTTTTCCAAATTTCCAAAACGTTATCACATATTTCTTTCATTTTCACAATAATTTTATAAACATTTTAGGGATGTTTCTGCAGTTTATAGCTTTGTGTAGCTGTGTGTTTCCCCTGGGCCCATTCACCTCATGGCATCTCTGTAATTCTGTCCTCTTAATTATATTTTAGCATGCAAAAACAACGGGAGATAAAGTCTCCTCAGATATTAGACAAATATCTGAGACAAACAGATCTTACTAAAATTTCCTTCCAATAATGATTTTGCTGATAAGCCTCATAATTACTTAGACAATAGACTGTTTCATAATGTAGAAAATTATAACAACCTAAGGTACTGACAGTGTTACAATGATGCCTGCATTCATTATGGAGGCTGGACAAGAAACCTGAGTGACTGATGAGTAAGTCCATTATCAGGGGACTTCATGCTGTTTAGAAGGGCAAAATTATATGTCATTCAAAGATGATTTCTTTCAGGGTGAAATTCCCTGCACTTTTGTACCTATGAATCCCACACACCAGAGCAGCTCAGTTACTATTTACTGATTTGGGAAAATATTAATCTCTTCACCAGGGAAGTTCTGTTTGTTATTCTAGAGAAGCACAAGGATCATAGCTCAATTGATCCTGTTATGTCCACCTCAGAGCACCCAAACAGTATAAACATGATTCAGGCTGCTCGTTTCTACATTAAGTACCAAATGTCTTGGAGAGTGATTGCATTGCAGAAGGCAGAGCACTGCCTGTTTGTTTTTGTAATTAATCCCTATGGAAACAAAGTGTTGTGATTTGAAATTTTGACCAGCCTAAGAAATAAATGAACTTTAAAAGGGAAAAGTTTTATTAATAGAATGTAAGCATGCAACATGATATGTAATGCAAATGGTATGAGTTAATTTATAGTGAATATGAAGAGGCACTTCTTCAATAAGAGGAGTTCCACACTCAGATATGTAATAGAAAAAAGACTGTCCCTAACTTGCTTAATCAAGAAGCTGCATAATCATAGAATCACAAAATGATGTGGGTAAGAAGAGACCTTAATGATCATCTATTCTAACCCTCTCCGACCCCCTCCCATGGGCAGGGACACCTTCCACTAGATCAGGCTGCTCAGAACCCCATCCAACTTGGCCTATAACACTTCCAGGAATTGGGCATGCACAACTTCTTTCAGCAAATTGTTCTAGTGCCTCACTGCCCCGAGTAAAGAATTTCTTCCTAACACCTAATCTTTTCACCTCTACTTTTTCAGTCTAAAATCATTCCCCTTTTTTCTATAATTGTTTGTCCATGTAACAAATTCCTCTCCCACTTTTTTTAAGCCTGCTTTAAGTACTTGAAGGCTGCAATAAAGTCTCCCTAGAACTTTCTCTTCTCCAGGGTGAACAACGCCAGCACTTTCAGCCTGTCTTCATAGGAGGGGTGCTACAGCCCTTGAATAACCTTTGTGGGCTCCTCTGGAGCTGCTTTAACAGGTTCATGTCTTTCCTGTGCTAAGGACTCCAGACATGGACACAGTATCCCAGGTGGGGTCTTACATCATGTCTGTGATTACAACAGCTGAGTTCAAATTTGATCCGCTAAAAACCTCCATTTACATAATTTCCATGTTGAGAAGAATAAGGACTGATTCTTATGATTGTAAGTAATTTTCCCCACAAAAAAGAAATGGTTTCTTTTTGACAGTTAGTAATATGAAGAAAGTTTGACAGTTGAGGAAGGATGTTCACTTGTATGACTCCTTTGTGTTACAGCACACCTGAAAATACGTTGTGGTTTAACCCCAGCCAACAAGCAACACCACTTTCAGAGCAGCCAAGTGAGAGGGCATTTTATTACTTCTCAAAGTTAAGAAAGGTAGCGGACCCATGTAAAAAGATATTTGCCAGACAGGACAACAGTACCTTTTTGGAACAAATCTACAGGAGACCAATATTTCTCTGAAATAATAACTAGAATAGGGAGAATATTAATGTTTAGCCCAGTATCTTGCAAGTCCTAGTTCTCAGCTGTATCTATTAGACAGTAAATACTTTGTGGGTGCTCATGGGAATGTACATCTTATTCTCTTTACGCACAGCAAAATATGCCTGGAAAAAATGTGGTTCATTAAGGGAGGGTTGGCCAAGGAGATTACTTCTGAATTAGGTGAATCACTCTCCAGAGGTTAACTTTCAGGCAGGTAAAATAGGAGTTACGTACCTCTGATGTTTAGAGCAGCCTTAGCACTGCTGTGAATAGATAAATCAATCAATACAACCAGTCAGTCAGTGTGGGATCTTTTGTTCTTTGATATCCACATCTTTTAGTCTGGTAGAAGTGCTTAAAAATTGCCCAACCACAGTTCATATGCTTGTGAGAGTTTTTCACTCTGGTTGCCTACTCAGGGAAACATTGCTTTATTACTTGTTAGATCACATTGTCATTTTATTTTCTTCTCACAGTTTGAGGATAGATTTCTATTTTTAGGGTCTTTTGCAAAAGAAAGATAAAATTCTTATTTTCCTGTATAGCACCAGAAAGACAGGACTAAACAGGCAACACAGTGCTTATGCTTTTATGCAATCCTGTTAGTACCTTCCTAGTTAACCTGCCATGGGTATGAAGGGTTTTAAGCCTCCAACTGCTTAAAACAGCACAAAATTTGAATTTATTCATTCTCTCTTTAGTCTTCAAACTGAGATATTTGTGTTAGGAGTATAGCTACTCAAGGTTCCCTCTTCTTGGAGAGAAGTAGCTCTCTACACGATGATTCAGATCTTCTCATTTGAATTTCTCTCCTGACGTGTCATCCTGTTAAGTGCAGAAATATCTTGTGCCATTTTTGTGCCTAGGTTAGACTCTTCAGGAAGGTGCCAGAAGCTAAACGGAATGAATCTAGATTAAATTTTCTGTCAAACAGTTTATGCTAAAAGATAAAATAGTCCTTCCAATGATATACATTATATCTGAAAGCTGCTAACTTATTGAGAAGAGAATGAACTTCCTTTCAAGTTTACTTCCTAATTTCTAGGAGCATATGGCCTGTTAACTCACCTAGCTGCAATTGCATTCAACACTAACTTCTGTGCCTGTGTTGCCCTGTCAATCAACAGATTGGTACTTCACTGCTTGAAAGTTACACACTGATGTGCTATCAGTGTTCAAATTACATTTTGTATAATTTTGCTCACTTCTTCTGCTATGATTTGCAAAGTTCTGTAGAGCCTTAGTTTTGATTCTACTTCCCTAAGGTCCGAACAGCTGACAGCCTTAGCCACCTAATTCCATGAATGCAAGGAATGCAATCAGAACCCAAACTGCCTGAAATAATGGTACGTTTCATCTGACTTATATATGTTTTTACAGGTATTATTGCAACACTTCCTCACAGAGATACACAGTTAAAGCTTAAGTGTCAGAACGCAACACACCTCCAGACAGCACTGAATTGTGAAACGAAGCAAAACAAAATAAAATTAAAAAATTAAATGGAAGTCCTTCCAGCTACAGTTTCTATACATGCCTAAGGATCTTTTGATCTAGAAATTATATAATTTTTTGTCAAAACTGGGCCAGAAATTCTACTTTGTTCAGATCTAGGACACAGAACTCAAATGGCGTAGTAGCCACAAGAACTAGATGAATTATTGATGAGTAAAAACAGGATATTAATTCACAGAGGAGCAAGATATTTTTGTTTCTAACTTCTTCCCATGCTGATATCCTAGATAATTTGGTATGAGCCTCATTAAATATACGAATCCCATGCTTTCAAAAGGCAAGCTTTAATGTTTCCAAGCCTCCATTTCAGCTGTAAATACCAGCAGTGATATAATGAATATATATGAATTGTATTAAGAGCAAATATTTTACTAAAATGACAGAGCATTCAATCAGTCTTACATTTGTAAATCCTTCTATTCACACATCTTCCAAACTTGCAAAAGCAATGGACACAATTTTTTTCAAACAATCTCTTTTTTTTGTGTCTTCCTGTTTGTTTTGGTTTTGTTATTTTAATTGTAGGCTCTTATCTGGACAATAAAAAAACCTCAAATAAACAAAAACAAAACAAAAAAAACCACCAAAGAGAATATGCATTTTAAACATCTTGCAGATTGTTTCTCTAGACCATGGGAAATCAAGGTCCTCTCTATCTATAAGAGTTGACACTATTTCCCAGTTCCCTGGAAAATTCCTTAGTTATTGGACCATAAAAAACTCCCTCTTTTTTTTTCCTCTCCAGTCTTCCTCCCAGATTTGTATTAGAAAATGAAAAAAGGAATTATAAGCTAAGAAAAAAAACAAAAAAGTCTGATTCAGCAGCCTAGTAAGATATCTACCTTAAAGGAGGTTGCAGTGAGGTGGGGGTCGATCTCTTCTCCCAGGCAACAAGAAGTAAGACAAGAGGGCACTGTTTTATGTTGCGCCAGAGGAGGTTTAGGTTAGACATTGGAAAGAAGTTCTTTACAGAGAAAGTGATTAGGCATTGGAATGGGCTGTCCAGGGAGGTGGCAGAATCACCATCCCTGGAGGTATTTAGGAAGAAACTGGGTGTAGTACCAAATGCCATGGTGTAGTTGACAAGGTGGTATTAGGTCAAAGGTTGGACTTGATGATCCCAGAGGTCTCTTTCAACCTAGTTGATTCTGTGATCATTGTCATTAAGATGGTAAAATTCTGGATTTTGCTTCAGTGCTACTTACCCATTACATTTGGTTAATCTTAAATGAAAATTCAGAAAACATTATTAAGTATGTGTCTTCTAACCCATACTTTATGATACTTAAGTTTTGTCTAAAATGAGACTTACCTAGTAACTAAAGAGAATCTGCTATAACCCTCTAGAGTTTTTAACATAAAGGATGTTCATGTAGGCTAGTTGGGGAAATTGGATTTCCTTTCCACTCAAAATATTTCAGTCAAAATAATGAAAAGCTACCATTTTCAACAAACAATAAGAAAATATCAGTGAATCATAGAACTGAAAAGTATTCAGGTCAGAAGGGACCTCTTGGAATTTAGTCCAACATCCTGCTCAAAGAAGGACTAATTCAGTCAGGCTGTGCAGAACTGTAATTGCAAGGCTTGAACATGTCCAGGGTTCAGCAATCCTTTCTGGGCAACTTGCTCCAAGATTTGGCCATCCACACAGTAAAAAACACCATATCCAATCAGAATTTCCCATGTTTTGATTAGCATCCTTTGCCTCTCACCCCATGACTGGACACTCCCATGAGGTTACATCCTGTTCTTTGTATCCTCGGATCAGCTGGCTGCAAACAGCAATAAGGTCTCCCTGAGCCTTCTTTTGTCCATGCTCGATCAAGTTTGCTCAGCTTCCTCTCATCTGTCATGCACACCAGCTTCCTGGTAGTCATGGTGTCCATGGTGCTGGACTACCACCAGGATATCCATGACTTTTTGCAAGATGTAGCCCAGGTTCTGTGAAAACACAGTACTGCAGTCATAGTCTCACCAGTGTTGAATTGAGGACAAGGGTCACTTCTCTCAGTTTGCTGGCTATAGTCCTGTTTGTGCAGCCCAGAGGCAACTGGCCTTTGTTGCAAGGATGCACTGCTGGCTGGCTCATCTGTTTAGAGTCTACCAGCTTTAGCAAAGCTGCTTTCCGTCTGGTCAACCCCCAGCATGTACTAGGCACTTGGGTTTATTCCTCTCCAGTTGCAGACTTTTGCATTTGCTTTTATTGAACTTCCTGAGGCCCCTGTTAGCCCATTTCTCCCACCTGTCCAGATCCCTCACACACTCTGGGTTGCTTGCAAATTTGCTGAGAGCACATGCTGTCCCACCCCTTAGGTTTTTATAAAGAGATTAAGACGCATTTTTTTAAGTACTAATTCATGAAAGACACTTCTAGCTGCTGTCCAAATATCTGCACTTTCCAGCACTGGCCCCATCTTTGAATCCAGCAGTCCAGTAATTTTTCTATGCACTTTACTGTCTACATTTCCAACACATATCTCAAAATTTCAGTGCCAAGGAAACTATGCTGGACTGTATCAAAGACCTTCCTAATGACAAAGGGTGTAGCATTCACTGCAGTCAGCAATAATCACTTTGTCACAGAAAGTAGTTAGGTAGATCAGGTATGAATTACCTCTGATACGTGCATGTTTTCTGCTACCTTATTGTCTATCATGTGTTTAGAAATATCTTCTGATAGGAAGCCATAACAGTTGAGGTGAGACCTTTATCTGGATTCTTCTTCTAGAAGATGTATGTGATGTAGAAGCCTATGTTGGAACCATCTCTGGAGAAATTTGAAAGCAAAAAAACCTTAAAAATAAATGTAAGCATTTGTTTTAAATCTAAGCATATCAGATTTTACTTACTATCAATAAAAGTGTTCTAAATACTATTTTGTTTGAAAGGCCTATAACTGATCTTTCCACAGACATATTTTAGTCCTCCTAAGAAGAAAAGGAAGTGGGAACTTCCTACCTGTCAAAATTTTGATGATAGAAAATAAATTTTTCAGTTAAGCTTTAAACCATTCCCAAGCCTTTAAACAACCCTAACCTTTATACCATGTTATGCTATTATTCCATTCTTTCTTCTATAGCTTTTTTTTCCTTATGACATTCCCAAGTATATCAACTCTTCAGCACATTTTCCAGGTTTTGCGGTGTACTAATTTGAAAACTCTGGTTTTAAATCTTTTTCTTTTAAATATCTTTCAGGCATTCATATAAGTTTCCCCATGCTTTCACTAGCTCTTAGATTAATCAAATATATTTTTGTGGTGGTGTGTGTTATGTGCTTGTTAATTATAATGGTTCATTCTGTTATCCCCCTACCCTAAGTTTGGTTCACTCTGTGACATGTATATTCCCCTTTTATGTACCCTTCCCTAAACCCCTCCTATCCCTACACCACATATGTACCCTGACTCTGCCCCTTATTCCAAAACCTTCCCTATTAATCATCCCTACTCGATCCCTGAAAGGCTTGAGTAGAAGGCCTCAGGTTTCTACCCCTGTCTGACACCCCTTAATCCCACCTCTCACCCAATTTCATTGGTTGTTACCCTCTCTCCACCCCTCAATTCCACCCCCTATAAAACCCCTCATTTTGAACTATTCTGAGCTCACTCCCTCTTGGTTGCCTTGGGGTCTGAACCCCCAATAAACTGTTCCTGCATAGCCCCAATGGGAGTGAGTTGCTTTCTACCCTTTTACCCTCTGACAGCTGCGGCGTCCACACCATCTCGGACCAAGGACTCCCAGGCAGGGTCAGTGCTAACCAGCCCACACACGCCGGTCCCTGCGGGGGATGTGTGGGTGGGGAGTACAGCCTGCTTTTGGGGGCCTTAGTCGCCTGGTGGCTGGTGTCCCTTGAAAAGGACCTTTGTGCCATCGGGTGACCCACACCTGCCCAGCGCCCTTGGCGTGGCAGCGCAGGCTAGCCAGGGCTGAAGAAAGGTGTCGGGATTGCTGCCACCCAGGCTGGAACCACGGCATATTTTCTAAACTTTTATATACAAACCAAATAAACAATAAACTTTGCAATAAACTGCTATTTGATGCAATAACAGGATGTATTGGAATAATGTTTACACTGCACCAACAGACATCTAGAACAAAAGATGTCTTTTTAACTCATGTCATTGTTATCAAAAGCATTCCAACCAAGTGACTTAATTCTATTATTCCAGTTTTGTGACCAAATTTGGTTTTGTCAGTCAGGGGAAACTAAAGCTGTTTGTAATGCTGATTTATTTTGCACAAACCACTTTAATTAAAGTGGCATAATCTTTGAAAGTAAAGAGCTGTTAGATTGCATGCAAGGAAAGGAAGGGTAAAGCATATTTTGCTCTCCAATCAGCTGTTGGGAAAGGATATACATTTTGGCTTTGAATTATCAAGCAAAATTTTTGAATTAAGTGTGAAGGAAGAGAGAAACAATGGTTTATTTACAGCCAATTGCATTGTTTATTTTCTATAAGAACATAGTTGTGAACTATCACCTAGTTGACATAAAAACAAGGATTAGAAGTATATAGATACATGTATACATTTAACGTGATTAAATTATCATACCTTGTTTCTGTAGCCCAGTACATATGCTGTCTGTCCTTAGCAGAGGATGGCCCTGCTGAGTCTTAACCAGGCAGGGGCTCAGCCTCACCATGGGCCTGATCTGAGTGTCTGTGGTGGTGTGTTTTTAAGTTCTTAATGGTTTGTTCCTTTCCTATGTTGTACTTGGTTTGTTCTGTTAATTGTATACACCCTCTTTTATGTAAATCCCTTAAACTCCACCCTAACTCCACCCCCTCTTCCCAAACCTTCCCTGTCAATCTTCCAAACCGCTCCCATTATTCTAGTCCCTTCCGTGTTGATCATTAGGCCCCTCCTGGGAATTGCCCTAATGCTCGATGTTCCATTGGCCCACGTGACCTTCCCGACTCCTCCCCTTGTCCCCCTAGGTTAACTCTGTATGTCAATCCTTCCTAGACCCCACCTATCCTGAATCCCTATTGGTCCATCCCTGTCTCCTCCCAAGTTTCCTCCCCCAGTTAAATACTGTTGCACAGAGCTGATATGGGCTCTCTTTGGGTTTGTCTTCTTTTGGCTAAGAAGGGCTCTGTGGGTCGGCTACCTCAGAGTCCTAGTAAAGTTGGACTGTGACATCCCAAAGGAGTCTCCTCGGTTCCTTTACCCACTGAAGACGCATCTCCATCTAATCAGGACTAAGTCTGTCATAGGGCAGGCGTATAAGGACTTATGTTTATCCTAAAGCGCAGCCCACACTATTAAGTATCGGGACTGTTCTCCCCCTGACCGGTGATCACTGTCACAGGGAGCAAGCCTGGGGTGGAAAGTCAGCAGCGTCAAGTCAAGTGTCATTTAAACCCCTGTGCTGGGGCCCGTGGCTGCTGCCCACCTGCTCCAGCTTCAGCTCCAGGGTGACCCTGCTGGGGAAGGCATGTGTAACAACTCATTTTCAAAGTGGTATAAGCTTAACCAGGAAAATTACTTTTATTTATGGTTTTAAAAGATTTTAAAGCCTTTGGGTTCATTATTATCTATGAAGCCACATCCAGCAAAAACAGTATTGCACCCTCTCTAAAAGAATTTCTTTAAATGTAGTGAGAAAATAGGCATTTTGACAAAATGGTTTACAGGAATAACATACAACCAAGGAAAATAATTACACTAAAATATTAGTAAACATCGATGCCATACAATTAAAAGCACAGTCCACAAAAACACTCGATCTAAAGCAGTCAGTAACCCAGTTTAGTACAATACAATTTCCTTTGGTTTTAAGTTACCCACAAGAAAAAGAAAAGAGGAAGAAAAGAGGTTAAAAGAGTGCAGAAGAAGAGAGTAAAAGCAAAATGAGAAAGAACAAAAGAGAGAAAAATAATTACCACTAGTCACAAGTTACCAGATCTGCAGACAGCAAAACCAACTCTCAGGCCTCAGCTGACTTCTACACACAGTCTCCCAGAGTCCCAATGCAGCTGTTCATAAAAGGTTTGACTACCATGGCCACTCCCCCCAGGCAGGACATCTGGTCCACTGACCACTCAATGCCCTCCTACCCAGAGTGAGGGGTGCCACTGCCAATCAGTAGCTCCAGGGGATGTGGTGTGGACGGACTGCCCGGCAGGTCTTCCTTGATTGACAGGCAGCCACATGGTTTCCAGGCCATGTTCTTCTTTATGGACTCACCCATCTTGGCTGCAAACCATGTGCTTTGTGAGCAGCCTGGTCAGAGCAGCAGTAGTAGGCTTAGCTGTGTGCTTTGCAGCAACAGGCCTAGTTCTTTTCCCATGTATACACACATACACTTCAGCTGGTTTATTCTGACCTAAATGCTTAATGAAGTGAGATTCAGATCCAGGATCTCACAGTATGACAATCCCCTGCCTGTTACTGCCTAAAAAAATCATTTGCATGCCTAGGACTGGAGAGACTTCAGCTGGCAGATCAGGAGAAAGACGTAAAATGGATGAGAAAATTTACAAAGATAAACCTAAGTGTTGCAGTGTATATTTAATGTTTATTTCTATATTATATAGTTCTGTTAACCCCCCAAGTTGGAATGTTCTGTTAACCCCTTTGCCCTACACCCAGTGGTTTGTTCCCTCCCTTCTCATTGGTTCAAACCCCCCTTTATAAGTCTGTACACAGGAAGTGGCTGCGGCTCTTCCTGGTTGCTCACTTTAAGCTTAGGACCCCCTGAGGGCACACTGCCCTCAGGGAGAAATAAACTTAAAATTCTCTCAACCAGAAAGGGTCACTTGCCTCCTCCTTGTTTTCTGGCAGAACCCTCGAGGGGCTGGCAGGGGTACACACAGCCCATGCAGCCCTTAAGCACCTTAAGCACCTCTAAGCTGGTCCTCCCACGACAGGGAGGCTTTCGCCTGGAGGTGCTCCCCTCCTATCATGTGCCCACTGGCAGCTGCCAGACCAAGCCTGGGCTGAAGAAGGAGCTGGGACTAACCAAGGGGCCGCGATACCTAAGCATAACTAAGGCCAGGGGGGGAAGAATCCACCCACCATCATGCCCCTCCCAGTGGAGAGGGGAGGATGCCAGCAGGTCCATATGCCACCCCCACCTCCTTTATTGAGGTCTAACATTGTCAACCTTAGACCTAAAAGGATGCTGAAAGGGTAGGTACAATTTGTCACTGTATCACAAATTCTCTTAGTATTGCTGTGACTGGACTACTAATAACTTCTGTATTTTCACAGAATCACATAATATGCTGAGTTGGAAGGGATCCACAAAGACCCAAGTTGTGGGTCCAACTGAGCCCTCTTAGCACTCTTAGCCCATGAGTCACACCATGTGTCTGAGAGTATCACTGAGTTTTTAATATTATAATTAGGTTAATAATAAATTGTTTGACATATATACACTATGCTCAATTATTGCATATGACAAGGAGCCTACCTACTTCATACCTAGTCACACGGAAGGAAGTGCTTTTAAGCAATATCTTTTGCAGTTGTGTTTCATATAATTCATCATCCCATGAGCATTCTCCAGATCCCTATTTCACAATTCATTCTCTGTTCTTTTTTAACACTAAGAGGGACAGATATGCATGCAAAGTAGAGGTAAGATGCAGAGATACGTTTATATAAATATCTGCATGAGTACATCCTGAGCTGATTCTGTTTTTTTCTGCATTGGTACATGAAGTGAAATGAAGACAAGTTATTAGGTATGGTCAGATCATGTCTCTTTGTCCCTACTTTTGGCCTGTTTACATTAAGAGAAATATGAGAATTAATTTACTGACACAATTAAAAATTAATTTAAAGAATCTCAATAACTCCTGATGATTTCTTATTTCTCTTAGAAGTTGTCTTTTGGTTTACTTTTCATATATTCTGCTTAGAGTCATTGGGGAATATTTAGCTGTAAGACATATGTTACATAGCTCACACAAAATATTGAGATGTGGGTTTTATCATATTTCTGTGGCTTTGTTCAGTATTCACATACAGATTTTGTTCCAAAGAAAACATGGACTCATCACGAAAAAAAGAATATGCCTACATTTCTTATTTTGGCTTCACAGAATCATATAGGAGAATCATATACGTTGTCAAAGATCTCTTGAGGTAATTTTGTATAACCTCCAGCTCAGGAAGGATCAGCTGCAGCAGAATGTCCAGTTGGATTTTTATTAACTCCACCGATGCTGACCCCCCACAACCTGAACAACCTGTTGCAGCGTTTAAACACTCTTACAGCATGATTTAAAAAATAAAAAAACAAACAAAAAACCCCCCCAAAAAACCCAATTCAACCTGTTTTCCCATGTTCAGATGGAGTTTGTGTTTTAATTTTTGCCCACTGTCTCTTATTCCGTCAGTGTTTATAAATGAGAAGAAGCTGATTCCCTCAGCTTCATGTAGGTGTTCATATACATTGATAAGATTCCACTTGAGCATTCTCTTTTCTAGGCTGAAAAATCCCCACTTTCTCAGCTTCTCATGTGAAAGATGCCCAGCTATCTTCATCATTGACTCTGAGAAATTAAATAAAATTCATTGAATATAAAGAAAAGTGACATAAACCCCATTTCAATGGTGACTAAAAATAGTAAAAAGCATGTTCATACTGTTTTCTTCTTTCAAATGGAAGGAATACTGAATAACTTTTTTCTCAGTATCAATAATAGCATATGTACAACAATAAATACAAGCTGATTCATATCTAAGTCCTTTTTTCAGATGAAGAGAAAACAAGCTACCACATGATAGAGTAGCAGTTGAAAACGAATCTTTGGAATCATAGATTGATGAGGAAAAATTATTAGTTCATTCTGAAAATAATGGTGTATATATATCATTATATATATTGCTGGGTACCCAAACTGTCATTAATGATAATATACTATATTTGAAGAATGAAGAATATTCTGTTATTGACAACTGTAATATAATTTTTTAACTTTTTAAACAGTTAGTACAATATTAAATTATTACATCTTTTAAAATTATGTCTATTACATCTTTTAATATCTTAAATAGTGATTGCTGTATAGACACACAGAAAGTAATTCCTTATTTCTTCATTGTCACCAGAATTTCTGTTATTGTAATGTTTTGTGATACCTTGGAAATCCTGGCTATACTTAGGTATTTGTCTGTGAAAACAAAACTGATTATAGTAGAGAGCTTGAGTTAAATAGACTTTTCCAATAAATATAAAACAGAATTCTAAGTTTCATCTGAACTTTTAGAAAATTCTGCTGAATATCAAATATTAGTGTTCAGTACAACTGAAATGAAACAATCTATGGAAAGTTCATTTCTTACTGACTGAAAAAAAAGAAAAAAAAGAGTAATCTCTAAATGTTTTGTTTGTATTCATTATTAGACTAAACTGAGTTCTTATCCTCTCTTTTTTATGCTTCTTTCCTTTATCAACTGTGTGAGTTTGATAAGTATAAAGAAATTGTATATTTACAACAGAAGAGGGCTATTTCAGTCCTATTTAATGATATGTAATTTCAAAAGGCTTGTATTTCTTTAGAATTTCTCCTATTAGCATGGGATTTTTTTCCTTTACAAAGCAGTAAAACATTTCCATATATGTTTTTCTTTTCAACAATTTTCATCCTATGGTATTCCTAGTCTTTAACTGGAAAATCAACAGCAGTCATGCTTTCAGTTAGGTGGATGTATTTGTGATACAAGGTCTCATTGGAATTTGTTTTTATCTTATTAAACAGAATTTTAAATTACAAAATAAATATATGCTTAAGGCATCTGAATATCATTCATGTTTGTATATTTCAAGTGTACTCAAAGTATGTAGGTGTACTTATTTAAACAGAAGTGGGGCATCTTAAATTCACCAAAATCCATGTGCTGCATCTGTACCCTCTAAAACAACTACCAGCAAACTGTGATCAATGTGGATGGATAATCTACCTTTAAAGCTCAATCTATATGGTTTCAATATGAACAACTATATTATCAGTTGATACAATGCCAAAGAACTAATGGCACTACTACTTAAAATGTATATATATGGTGGAAAATAATCCTTTTTTAGTTTATGGCAATAATGTTTTCTGAGGAAGAATTGCCTACCTGGAATGTAATGATGTTACAGAATAAAGAATCATTATTTCTATTGTATAGTCAGCAACAGCTTGCATTCAGCTGCAAATGTTCTGAATTGTGCCAATAGTTCTGTAGCCGAATAATTTTAGCTATGGAATGTCAAACAAGATTCAAATATTGCTGCAATGGTGTTTTTATATGCTAAATAACACCCAAATAAGAAAAGAAAGAGGAAAAGAACTTCTTGTTGGTTAATCATTTCAAGAAGATGAGCTGTTTCAGAGCAATACTTTTGTTTATTGTCAAAGTAGAGCATTCTGTGGATTCTAGACATGAACATGTTTAAAGTACAGACTGGCAACTAAGGATTTGTTCTGTGTAACTGTTTGCATCAAGCACAGACACTTTATTCCCCTCAGTCTATACCAGGGTTACCCTCAGTTTTTTTGTCTACAAGGTGTAGTAGTCTTTCAGACTGGTATATATTTTTTTTTATATTTCAAAATAATAAATTCTCCCTACGCCCAGTTTACAGAGTCCTTCACATGAGGAAAGGTGTTCTATCCTGTAAATGCAGCATATTTTTTGTTTATTTTCTGTTTCCTTCTATGTGGTATGTGATCTAAAAGTATATACTGTTTGTGCCTCAGGTAATTCAGGTAATTGTGTATCACAAACATCCATCTTACAAATTATCAGTCTTCTGAGATTATAGAAATGTTCTTATACATATTTGCACGTTTGCTTTCAGATTACTCTACCAAAATGCTTTCCTGATAACTGTAATATAGTTAATATTTATTTTCATTAAATTACACCTAGTTACATAAGGATAATCTTTTGTAAGCAAAAACTGTACGGATCTGATTTTACTACATTCTTCAAATTACTTGCAATTATTTGCAAAATTAAGAATTTTGCAGAAAGATGATATAAACTCTAATAATCAGAGAATTATTCTGGTTGGAAGAAAAATTATTCAGATTACTCAAAGCAAGACTAATTTGATCGGGTTGTGCAGGACTGTGTGTTTGGCAGTCACTCCACTTTCTCCATCCAGTTCTTTCAGCTTCCCTTTTTCTGCCATGTGCAGCAGCCCTGTGACAGTCATGATGTTCTGTGCTGGACTACCTCCAGGATGTCCATGTATTTTAGTAATGAGTAGCCCAGTTTCTGCGAAAAGACACCACCACAGTCATGGTCTCTTCTGTGTTGAATTGTGGACAAGATTTCTTTGATCTGTTTGCAGAACTCTTCCTAATGCAGCACTCAATGCACCAGTGCATGTTGTGGCTTATGGTACAAAGCTGCCTTCCAGCTGCTCAGCCTGTACATGGTTTTATTTCTTCTCAGGTGCAGATTTTTTGCATTTGTTTTCATTAGACTTCCTGAGATTTCTGTCAGTCCATTTCTTCTGCAAGTCTTCCTCCCTCTTAATAGGAGCCCTGCCCTCCAATGCACTGACAACCTCCTCTACGAACATATTCAGGGTTGGCTGAAAACTTGTTTGAATGAACCACCTGTCCTAACATCCATGTCATTGTTTATTTTTCCTATATCCTAATCAGTATCCTTTTTCCCTCTAGAAATTTGATGGTTTTCCAGACATACTAAAAATTGATTGAAGTGACCCAAAATTTTCCTTTAATAGAACTTCTGCAATTCTGTTGCCTTTGATATTTAAAGCTTTACCATTTCCTGCTGGTAAAAGATGAATATTTTGAGACTCTTCTTTTTTTTTGAAATGTATTAAATTCTTTTGTTGTTGCACTGGTTCTGCCTGGGATGGAGTTAATTTTTTCCTAGCAGGTCATATACTGCTGGTTTTGTATTTGTGACTAAAACACTGTTGATAGCACACCAGTATTTTGGCTATTTCTCAGCAGTATTTGCATAGTTTCAACGTTTTCTCTGTTTCTCACACAATTTCCTCAGCAAGTAGGTTGGGAGTCAGTAAGAAGATGGGACAGTACATAGACAGAACAGCTGATCTGGGTGGACCAGAAGGATATTCCATGACACATAGCATCACGTTCAGAAATAAAAACTGAGGGTAGGTTTTTTGGGAACTGCATCTATTTCTTAGAGACTGGTTTGTCATGTCAAGGGACTTGAGCGGTGAAAAAAGAGGCGGCAAAGTTTCTTGAAATTCTCCAGGGGTGACTCCCCTGGGGGTTTTATTAATCTACTTTTATATACTTTTTCTACCTATCATAGGTGCTTTACAATACATGTTCACATAATGTACATGTTACAACACATAATTAGACACTTGACCTAAGTGTAGATTGGCACCATAGAACATAAACATTTACTTATCGGACAATAACTCGAAACATTCCTTCATCATCTGCAAGCAAGGACAGCACACAGCTTTCCTCCATTCTCCCTAGGGTCCAGGACATGTAGGTAATTTTTGCTGAATCATGGTCTTAAGGTCACACTGCAGTTCCTAGTGTCTCTTAAGGGCCCTGGTTAGTCAAATTCATATCCAAACCTTCTCCATACAAACCAACAGACCAGTGGTTAGATGTCACATTGGTTGGGTGTCAATCTTCTTGTGGATGGTTGTGAGTGATTGCCCTTTCTTTGCTTGGGTCTTTGTTTTGTTTTTCTTCCTCTTTTCTTCACTTATACAACTATCCTTATCATGATCTATGATTTTTCTCTCCTTTGCTCTTCCTATTCTCTCTGCTCTACTGTTGAGGTGAAGGAGTAAACCAGCAGCTGTGTGGAGCTTAGCTGCTGGCCGGGGTCACCACTTGATGTCTTTAACTATATTGCAGAAATATTAGTTATATTGGTTTCTCTTGTTTTATAGCTCTTGAATTTTTTTTCTTTTTTTTTTATTAATTGCTATCACTCTTCCTGGTGTATTATATCATTCTATTATAACATATTTTTTCATATGTCAGTATAGATACTGTTATATCAATGCTTCATCACTTCAGTCATATTAATTTTAATTTTGAAATGACTAGGTTGAACTGATGTTTACAAAAAATTCTTTATTTATTCTTGTTTAACACCTTAGTTCAACAAATAATTAAATCACTTCTATAATATGTGTCCTAATTAATTTTGATATCTTGATTTTGTGTCAAATTCCAGTATTCATGTTTTTCACTTCTCTTTGGTCAAGTCAGGTCATCATCCACCTTGAAGATTTTTTCTGCTTCTATGTAGGAGCCCATCTGAAGTGTGTCATTTTTCTGGAGAAGTTGGAATGGTTTTCTTCAGGGGAAAAAAAAACAACCCAACCAAACAAATACACACGAAAACAAAACACGAACAACACCATCTCCTTTTTACCTCTCTTATCCAACTCAAAAACTTATTCATAATGACATGAAAAAAACCCTAACAACAAAGTAGGCACAGATTTTGTTGTGATCTAAAAAGAAGAAAATGCTTTTTAAAAATTTCAGTTCCGTAACTTCAGTGATTATGGGTCTTTAAGTACACCTATAGCATACTTAAAGAACTAAAAACAACTCACACTGACAGTATGGCAGATGTTTTACATCTCATAATTTAATTGAATGTCAACAGCTACCTGAGATTATTGAGGCACTAGGAAATCCAATTATTTTGAAAAATGTAGTATAGTGCACCTAAAACTTAAACTATGTAGGGTGGGTTTTTTTCAAATGGAAGAAATAATTTTAAGGTACTTATCAAGATCTGTGTTTTAGTATTCATATTTTAAGCTTTTTGCAAAATGCCAGTTTGTCTTATATTGTGTCCATCATGGATAAGTTTTGTATCACTCATGAAGTCCAAGTTAATATATCAGTAATTATAATGAAAGGCTGGTTGAGTTCATTGCAAAATTCTGAGCTTATTCAATGCTTCATGAAACATGCCTGTAATATGTAAGACTATCCCTCATGTTTTTTAAAATAATTCTTTTTAAAATAAGACCTAACTCATTAAAAAGTCAGTATTTTCTTATCTGTTGCTCATTGGAAGCTGAAAGGAAAAGCTGTGTACTGTTTTGATAAGATTGTCTACAGTCCTCAGAATATGCTTTAAAAATCAGTTATACACTTTTCCCATGACTTTTTTTTCTTGTGTTGGTTTCAGTTCTCAGCCTATATGAGACTTTGGTTCTAAACATTTCCAAGGCTCAGAACTTTATTAGCTCTTTTTGTTTTGTTTGCTTGTTCTCACAAAAGCCCCATCATAACCAACGTTAATCTTTGTTTCCCCAAAAAACAGGGATGAAATTTTGTTAGCTGTTTTACGGCAGAGCCATTATTCAAAACAAGTTATTGAACTGCTTCCAGCTGAGTGAGAATACCTCATCTTCTTGTAGTCAGAGAAAATAAAATAATGCATAAAGATTTCCTCAATATACTGCAAAAGTGTGCTTAACCTGTATGGAGAGTACCACATCCTCAGGACACTTCCTAATGATTCCCTCCACAGCCAGGCTGGAAACCTAAGGTCCTTTAATATTCCAGTTTCATTATTCTCATTTTCTATAATTTAACAACTTCTCATATTATAGTTAATGGAAAAGTCATGCAATATTGAGCAGTAACTGCTGTTAATTTCCTGCTGTATATCATTTGCATTTTTTGTTGCTAGTGGAGAGTAATTAACATGCTCTGATTATCATACTGATTGTCTTCCTTAGCTTATGAGAATATAGTCATCTCAACCCTCGTTGATCTTACAATAGTACATTTTATTGCTTTCAATAATAGTATCCAGGGATATACAAGGCTTAGTTTTTTCCTGAAAAAATGGTGTGATCTAGCAATAACAGGTTCCCTAAACATTTCAATTTGGAACAGAGTAATATAAGTTTTTATAGTACCTATCAAAAAACATTGAGCCCTCTTTCTGCAGTAGTACAATGCTGTCTTTTTAATGAACAGAATTGTTGTGTTGCCATTATCACACACACAAAAATATTTTCTTGTGTTCCATTCAGATTGTCTTTTACTCTTCTATCTGTGAACAGTTAAGACAGCTTGGAATATGCTTGCAAGCAATAGTGAGTGTTTTTTTTCTTGCAAGGGTGCTTTTTAAGAGAATACACATTTATCTGAAGGAAAAATGCTTTCCTTAATCTAGAAGCTCTACCTAATCAAAATCCTTAGTCAATTTTATGTTTGTCTGCAACTACCATAAAAAATAGCAATGCAGATAGAAATATCTAAGTGAAATTTCGTCATTTATTGGAATGCTGTATATAAGAACACTAAGGCTTTTGGGTTTTGAAAAGAGAAGAAACATCAAGTACAGTGAGTTACAATTGTACATGCAAATAAATCACATTGTTTTCAAAATATCAAGTCAAACAACTGGTGAAATTCTAATGGGAGATTTTGTATGAGTTTATTATGCATTTATTTAAGCCTATTCATTTAGACCAGAAGACACAGAATTCAGCAGTCTGCATTGTGTCTTATGGCTTCCTGAGAGTCAGAATTTAATTTGCAATAGATTCTTCCAGGGAATCAATAACTACTGTGAAGATTTACGACTTCTTCATAAAGGTTCCCCATAAATGCTGAAGAGAATATTGTCTCTCTGGAAAAAGAGTGCCATATTTGGGTTTTTTTCCTACTTCTCAGGACTATCCATGGTATTCACAACTTTTAGAATGCCTGTATGAATCTGCAGATGCATACAGACTGGGAATGCTAGTGTAGGAGTGAGACAAGCTGTGTGCTTTTTTTATTTGTGTGTGGTAAAGTCTGTTTTGTATTACAGATTCTTTTTTCTATGCAGTTTCAGGGTAACTGTGCTCAGAAGTGACCAAAATGCTGGTTTTGAATGATACTAAAGACTGATAGCAGTTAACAGAGAAACAAAGTAAAGCAATCCCTAACTTCCAAAGTAGAAAGTTACTTGGAGTTTTCTATACTCATGGCATATAATTATACAGCTAGAGAAAGGACCCAGAAAGCTTTAACAGCACAAAAAGCTGAAGTAATTTGCAGCAAAATCAATTAAGACATAGATCATATTGCATTAGTGGCAGAAACTGAATTGACATTACATACATCTAGAAAATATCTGAAAATAAGCATGTATATAACTCTTTTAAAATTTATTGTAGCATTATGTACAGGGTCAAATATTATTTGAACATATTGCTCTGAATGCTATCAAAATATGTAGATAGACTTTACACCTGCTAATTGATCAAATGGAAAATGAAGAACTAACTAGGTTAGTTAATTTACTGAGAACCTAATTGCTCCAGTGAATGGAAAATTCAGGATCAGACAATGAATAAAAAACAGTAGTGCTTATTAATGTTGAGAATTCTAGAAGAGGCACACAATCTTTGCTTGATTTATTTTCTTTCTTTCTTGGTTTTTTTTTTCTTCTTTTTATTTCCTTCCTCATCTCCTTATAGTCTTGTTTTCTCCTGCAATATAATATTTGGGGTTAAGGAAGAAGCAATGATTCATTCAATTTAGGCATCTGCTCTGGGACTCCATCAACAGGCTCAATATGGTATTTCTAGTTCTGATGATTCCCAGAAACAAAGTCAGCTAGGTTGGTAAAGACCTCTGAAATTACCAAGTACAAGCTTTGACCTAATACTACCTTGTCAACTAGACTATGGCACATCCGGTGACTCAGTGCCGCATCCAGTCTCTTCCTAAATACCTCCAGGACATTTTCCTTTGGGATTTTAAATACAGATTAGTAAAGCAAAGAGCAGGTACAATGTTCTTTGGATGAATAGGAAAGAGATGACATCCAAAAGTAACACCAGATGTGATTTTTTTAAAATCTAAGCTCAAAGAAATATGTTTGGGGTTTTATTCTGAATCAGAATCTTTAGGTAATAGCTGGAATCTCAGAGAAGCAAATCATTCACTCCTAAGTAGGCTTAGTAGTCAGTGTACTGTTTTATCACTCCTTGCACTGAGGTTAACATTTTTAGATGGTGTTACAAAATAAAAATGTACTTGTTAAAATAACAACACATTTATTTCTTCATTTGGCAAATCTTTTTTTGTTTTAGTATAGATAAAATAGGTTTTAGTTCAGATAATGCTGATCTGCTGGAGGGTAGGAAGGCTCTGCAGAGCACAGAGATCAATAAATGTATATATTTGTATATATACAAGAGTATAAGGTTCAACAATGCCAAATGCTGGGCCCTACACTTTGGGCACAATAACCCCATGCAGCACTACAGGCTGGGGGAAGAGAGGCTGGAACATGGTCCGTGGAAAAGGACCTGAGGGTGCTGATGGAAGTGGCTGAACATGAGCCAGCAGTATGCCCAAGTGGCCAATGGCATCCTGAGTTGTATCAAGAATGGTGTGGCCAGTAGGACCAGGAAAGGGATTGTCCTTCTTTACTCGGCTTTGGTGACGTTGCATCTCAAGTCCTGTGTCCACTTCTGCGCCCCTCACTGCAAGATAAATTGCCTAAATTTGGGAAGGGTGTTGAGCATGTCCAAAGAAGGACAACAAGGATGGTGAAGGGACTGAAACACAAGTCCTGTGAGGAGTGGCTGAGGGAGCTGGGATTGTTTAACCTGGAGAAGAGAAGGCTCAGGGAAGACCTTATCACTCTCTACAACTACCTGAAAGGAGGTTGTAGGCAGGTGGGGGTCGGTCTCTTCTCCCAGGCAACAACAAGTAGGATAAGAGGGCACAGTCTTAAGCTGCACCATGGGACATTTAGGTTAGGAACATCAGGAAGAAATTCTATATCAGAGAGAATGATTGGGCATTGGAATGGGCTGCCCAGGGAGTTGGTGGAGTCACTGTCCCTGGAGGTATTTAAGAAGAGACTGCATAGGACACTTAGTGCCATGGTCTAGTTGACAAGATGGTGATCATTCAAAGGTTGGACTCAGTCTGGGAGGTCTTTTCCAAAACACATGATTCTGTGCTTCTGTAAAACTTATTTGATTTTAGACCTTCTGGATGCTCACTACAAAAAGGACGTCTGGGACTCTTACATAGCTATTTGTTTCCCTCTGACAAGTTATTCAACTTTAAAAAAGCAAAGAAACAAACAACCCCCTCCCCAAAATGTATAAATTGCTTCAATAATAGACATGAAAATGTTATGGCCATTCAGTTTCTCTATGAGCATCTTTAACATTAGCGGTAAAATTTGCCTCCCTTGAATTTACATGGTTGAAAGTTTGTCACTTAAGATGAATTAGTTAGTTTAAATTAACTGTACAGTCAACACAGACAATTATGTCCAAAGCTTGACTATTCTCCTATTCCTCCATTGGCCTCATGTCCTGTCTTGTAACTGCTTAGGGATTTGGTTTTTTTTTTAAGTGATTAATGAAATTTCCATTTACTCCATAATTTTTTTTTTAAAGTCACTGCTCATTGTACTTTACTCATAGTTAACTTCAGTGATTTTGTGCATCAGTACTTCCCTGAATTTCAGTGAAAGGGTAACCACCATCCTAGCAAATTTATTACTGAGAACTGAATAGGTAATAAGCTATGTAGCCAACAGTAGCTAGAGGAATTGAGCTGGAAGGCCTGAACTGCATGCTCATGTACATACAACTTACCCTGGTTCCAGTGAAGGCTAGAATTTTCCATATATCTCAAGGACTATAGCTGCATACAGTTATTACTCATGTGAATAGAGAAAGGCACCAATTTTCTTTTTCTTGTCTGTTAGGGTTCAGGGAGAGCAATGTAGAGCAGAAGATCCTGTGTTAGTAGGTCAGAGGCCCTGAATTAGCTACAAAGGTTGTCCTTCATCCTCCACTGCTTTATGACCTAGTTAGTGACTTGTCAAGGACTAATTTAATTATATAAACTTAACCAGCTATCATTTAAGTACAATGTTTCTATTTCTTTTGAAACGTTTTGTAAATAATACTATAACTGTTATTTCTAGTCTATAAAGAAAATTTCATCATACTGAATTTTGTATAAAAGTCTGTCTCAATAGCATAGGATATTTTACAGTTAATATCCTTTAAGATTATGAAAAAGGTTCCTGGTATAGACTACAGGCCAAATTAATTTCCTAGAGGACTGCAGATTAAACACAAATCATGGTTTTGAATGTGAAAGGTCATGTTGTTCGACCACAAAGCTACAGTTCAAAATGTGACATTATTATTCTACCACTTCTATCCACTCTGAATTATTCATTAAGTTAATATTTTGCTATCGTAGGTTACCCTTTAGATTTAGATAAGAAAATCTGGGTGCTTATGTTAATAAAAGAATTTTCAAAGAGTAATACAATAAACTTAGCATACCCAGGGCACAAGAGAGAATTAAGTTTTAAGTTGAGAACAAATTCGCTCAGTCCAAATATTTTTGGAAATTAATAAAACTTCAGAATTATTTGCCTGGATTTCACAGAATTACAGGATAAATTATCTTCAAGGGACCTAGAGAGATGTCCAACCATGCAACCACCTGCTCAGGCAAGGTCAGCTAAAGCAAGTTGCTGAGGACTGAGTCCAGCCAGGTTCTAAATTTCTTCAGGGATGCAAATGCCACTACCGCTTTGGACAGCACAATCTGTTCCACTGTTTCAGCACCTTCCCAGTGAAAAAACAAAAGAAACCTCCAAACCCAAACAAACACAACCCCACAAAAAAAACCAAACAGAAAATAACAAAAACTAACCAACAAAAACACAAACAGACAAAACCAAAAACAAAACCAAGCAAAAACGCAAACAAAAGCTGTAAACAAAAGCCACACACAAATAAAAATTATTTCCCATATGGGAAATGTGTTCCAGAGATACTGGATCTCACACTGGGTGATATGAGGTTACAGCGGTAATGCTGGATTGACAGTTGGGCTGGATGATCTTGAAGGTCTCTTCCAATGTTGATGATTCTATGATTCTATGGTATGGATTTCCCATGGGAAAAAAAGCCTGGAGAAAAGGAAACTCAGGGAGCATCTTATTTCTCTCTACAACTACCTGAAAAGATGTTGTAGCCAGGTGGGGACTGGCCGCTTCTCCCAGGCAACTTGTGACAGGACAAGAGGAAATGGCCACAGGCTGTGGCAGGGAAGCTTCAGGTTGAACATCAGGAGAAATTTCTTCACTGAAAGGGTGGTTAAACATTGGAATGGGCTCCCCAGAGAAGTGGTACAGTCACCATCCCTGGAAGTGCTCAAGAAATGACATGGTGCTTAGTGCTATGATTTAGTTGACAAGGCATGTTTGGTCAAAGGTTGTACTTGATGACCTTGGAGGCCTTTTCCAACCTTAATGAACCTATGATTCTGCATTTCAGACTGTGCCCATTGCTTCTCACGCTCTTACTGAAAAACCCTAAGAACAGTCTGACTTCACATTGTATGGTCCTCATCCATAGTCAGGTATTTGTATAGACTGATTTAAACTGCACATAGATATATATATATACACACCAGGTTAAAAAATTTATAACATTAGCAAACAAAATAATTTGTTTAGTATTTTCACATCTTATTTCCTACAAATTACTGAAGAAAGTTGGAGTATTTTTAATATTAATTAACTTCATAGAATAGCAAGATAGAAAATACATTAGAGATGCACAGACTAAATAAACTCATTTGGGGCATTTTTATTGCTCACTGGACTTAATCATCTTAAAATAGATTTAGATTTTTCTAATCTAAATGATTCTATGATTCTATGATTATTCTTCCTAAATAATGTGTTTCCTTAAGAAGCTGTGAGGAAAAAATAATTAATTACATTTTTCAAAATTGCTATTATAGATTAAACAGAATAAACAGAAAGAGTTACTTTGAATATAAGACTATTTATTACAAGTAAGAATGTAGTAATGCAATCATTAATTACTTTAAACTCCCATTAACCAGAAGGAAAATAATTTTAGTAGATTTTACAACAAAACTTTATCAGTGCAAGTTAGCAAGAAATTATTTGGAAAAACTGAAAACAGAGGTAAGTAAACTTAAGTCAATATGTCAACACAAGATATGCCCAGGGTTCTTGAAAATGTTAATTAACTTGCTCCAAAAATATCTATAATTTAAAAAATGAACATTTAACATATATATTCAGTATACTTCTATTAATACTGCTGTAGAAGCTTCTAAGTGACCTTCTAATGACAAAACCAGTTTCCAATTACTATCGATGACCATAGGATGAAAATTTCACCTCTAAACTTTTCTAACTAGTAAATGAGTTATAAATAATAGTCCTATTAAGCGAGCAACCCAATATTCAATTAATGGTTAATGATGTGTGGGGAAATAGTTTCAAACACTCTAAAATGGACTTGAGATGATTTGCAAATTTCACATGAGATTTCTAAATACTGAATTGTGACTAATGCCTAATCATAATATTTTTATACTTTTTCACCATTTACTCTGTTATATACAAAATGAACTCTAGAAAGGATCAGTTAAGTTACTCCTTGGATCAACCCAGAATTCTCTGAAATATTAAAACAAACATGTGCCCCAAGTGCATTGATTGTCTATGGAGTTTTTTAGTATCTTAGAATCATAAGTCTCTTAACATTTTTTATTACACTATCTCCTAATTTATTCCATTCCTGAAGCCTATTTTGATTATCTAAAAAACACTTTCTGTGATGACTATTTGAATATATATTTAATGAAGTATTACTTTTAGGTGGGGAAATACATAGAAATCATAGAATTACAAGAAAGGAAATTGAAAGGTCATTTTTCCCTTCTTAATCCATGTCTTAAGATAATAAATCTCATTCCTGATATACTCTAGGATTTTGTAAAGCAGTCAGTGATGGACACATCACGACTTTTCTGAACCAGTTCAGTGTTTCACTATCACTAGGATCACACAAAATCCCTAAAATGTTTTATAAAGGTTTTTTTCCAATTTTTTACCTAGGTGAAATCTGGTAAAAAAATTAAAGCCATTATTCTCTATCTTCCTTATGACAAACATAACAAATTTTATAGTATAATTTGCATATTTGAATATTTTATTGTGTCTTCTTCTTTCACTATGTAGGTTAATCTTTTATTTTAGATCTTTTATTATTTTTGATGTTCTTAGGCTGTATCTGGCTGGTTTGTGTCTTTCATAATATTCATGTGGGGTTCTTCCACCAGAGGATCCAGTTGAGACATTGCTAATACTAACAGGAGTGGCAGAGTGCATTCACCTAATATGGAAGACATATTCTTGTTTATTCATATTGGTATTGTGACTGTCTGTTTGGAATGTGACAATATTGCTCAAGTTCATCTTAGGATCTGAAGTAATAACCCTAAGTTGTTGTCGACAGAACTTTTCTCTAGTCGTTTGCTTCCCCTTTTCTTATTCAGACTACAAAGAATTTTTTTTTAATTTTTGTAACTGTATTGAATCTATTTTTTTCACACCATCCTACGATTTCTGGGAACTTTTAAAATTTTTAATCCTACTACTTATTGGTATATTTAATATTAATATGTTCTATGTGATCATCAAAGTCCTATGAAATATTCAGTAGTCTTATAACCAGGACACTCCTTAAAAGAAGATTTCTTGGGAGAAATTATGAAAAGTTCACTTTCATCCCTCTATTTGTTCAGGATGTGTACTATAGTATCATAGAACTTGTAATTGCATCAATATAAGGCTTATCCACTTACCTGTTCGCCGTATCACTCAGCAAGTTTGCAAATGAACCTGGTCTAGTGGAAGGTTTCCCTGCTCATGGCAGGATGGTTGGAACTAGATGATTTCTAGATAGTCTGTAGATGATTAGATGACCTCTTTAGAGTTTTTATGATTCTATGATCCATCATAAGACCATCGCAAGAAACTCTCTTCCATTTCTATAGGGAGACATTTATGGCAGTTTCTTTGTTTCCTTGTTTGAATATGAAAATGCCAGAAGGGGAAAAATAAATTTAAAAAAATATATAAAAGAAATAAATAAAATATAATAATGGAGAGTGGAAACAAGAAATCCATTCTATGATCTCAGCTGTGAAGTATGTTATCCTTTCACCCAACATCCCCCCACCTTCTGTAATATGTGAATTTTATGTCTAATTTTAGACTGTAAATGGCTTAATTGTACATGTGTTTTTGTAGGTAGTAAAAATGATAGAAGAGTTTCAGTCACTGTACAAACAATTAGTATAAATTAGTATGTACCAATACATGGTTTTAACAAGTATTAACACTTTATGAGTTGAATAAATGGTCATCTTTATGAGAAAATAGATTTATGCTCAAGTATAATTTATGATTGTCAAATTAGGTTATAGATTAAGGATAATTGTTACAGAAGATCTTTAAGATTCTGAATCCATTAATCTAATGTTTCATATTTAATGAAATTGTCAGCAATTTTTGGTAAAAAACGTAAGATCATGTAAAAGCATATAAGTCATCACTTCCCTGTTATTGATTTTGTATATAAATATTCCTTCCCTTCACAAGCAAGTCTGCAATTTTCTTTTTAAATTTTATCCACCATACTATCAAGAAATCCTTAGTTAGAAAAAAAATCAAGTTAAAACCAGTGAAATAAGTACCAGCCAGGAAACAAGGCACAGTATTTACTCCCTAAAACTTCTGAGTTTATTATCAAAGGGTAAACCCTTTTACCACCTTGTTATAATGGNTTCAGGATGTGTACTATAGTATCATAGAACTTGTAATTGCATCAATATAAGGCTTATCCACTTACCTGTTCGCCGTATCACTCAGCAAGTTTGCAAATGAACCTGGTCTAGTGGAAGGTTTCCCTGCTCATGGCAGGATGGTTGGAACTAGATGATTTCTAGATAGTCTGTAGATGATTAGATGACCTCTTTAGAGTTTTTATGATTCTATGATCCATCATAAGACCATCGCAAGAAACTCTCTTCCATTTCTATAGGGAGACATTTATGGCAGTTTCTTTGTTTCCTTGTTTGAATATGAAAATGCCAGAAGGGGAAAAATAAATTTAAAAAAATATATAAAAGAAATAAATAAAATATAATAATGGAGAGTGGAAACAAGAAATCCATTCTATGATCTCAGCTGTGAAGTATGTTATCCTTTCACCCAACATCCCCCCACCTTCTGTAATATGTGAATTTTATGTCTAATTTTAGACTGTAAATGGCTTAATTGTACATGTGTTTTTGTAGGTAGTAAAAATGATAGAAGAGTTTCAGTCACTGTACAAACAATTAGTATAAATTAGTATGTACCAATACATGGTTTTAACAAGTATTAACACTTTATGAGTTGAATAAATGGTCATCTTTATGAGAAAATAGATTTATGCTCAAGTATAATTTATGATTGTCAAATTAGGTTATAGATTAAGGATAATTGTTACAGAAGATCTTTAAGATTCTGAATCCATTAATCTAATGTTTCATATTTAATGAAATTGTCAGCAATTTTTGGTAAAAAACGTAAGATCATGTAAAAGCATATAAGTCATCACTTCCCTGTTATTGATTTTGTATATAAATATTCCTTCCCTTCACAAGCAAGTCTGCAATTTTCTTTTTAAATTTTATCCACCATACTATCAAGAAATCCTTAGTTAGAAAAAAAATCAAGTTAAAACCAGTGAAATAAGTACCAGCCAGGAAACAAGGCACAGTATTTACTCCCTAAAACTTCTGAGTTTATTATCAAAGGGTAAACCCTTTTACCACCTTGTTATAATGGTTAATTTGGCACATTTTAAACGTTAAATCTAGGACTAAGAATGAATTTAAAAAAATTTTGGGGGAATATCACTATATGCAAAAAATTTTTCACTTCCTTTAATGATGCAATGCCTGGGTTGGTTCTTGGTCTTTCGCTAGCTCAGTCCATCCAGGAAAGCATCATTGAAAGGCANTAACAGGCAAATGAATGCATATGTGCCCAAGAATATGATGGATTTTGGGTAATATATTCTAAAAAGGGGAAATACATAACCTTTGATATTGTTTGTCAAAGAGCTACACAATTTGGTAATACAAGGCACTCATTGTAAGTCGAATTCCTGGTACTTGCTATGGAATCAATAATAAATTTAGAAGCAGTTACTCGAAAATTCTTAGAAAAATATTCAGATTATTTGTTTGATGTCAGCATGCAGTGAGGGTAGGATTCTTTGATTTTATTTTTCATGTGATTTGTGTTCTGCTAGTATAGCCTAGATATAATATGTCTGTCTATGTTAGACTTTGGGTGCCTATAACCTATTTCAGCAGATCTTCCTGTTTCTGTTCTTGAGGTCTCTATTATTTTACACATTTTGCAGGTTTCCTCAGAAAAGCTCTTTGGAGTACAGTTCACATTCAGCTATCAGTTATGGTCTCAATTGCTGTTGTGAAATGTTTCACAAAAATGTGAAATAATTGTGCTGCTGTTTCATCTCAAAACGTTGTCCAGAGCCATGCGTTTTCCCAAATTACGTAAGACCAGAGCAGTACAGCTGCACAACCTCCAAAACTGGGCTAACAAAAGTGCCTTGGTCTAAAAGACAGAAGACAGCTCACACTAACTGGAATATTAAAGGAACTGCTATCTCCAAAATATCAAAACTTACATATAATTACCTAGCTAAACTATTCTGATGTAAATACTAGACCTGAGGGTTTCATCTAAGGTTGCGGAGCAGTGAAACAGAGCAGTGACTACATAAAAATATTAAAAATGGGCCACTGTTTGCAGAGGCAACTAATGGAGGGGTAAAAATCTCCAGGCCTAAGTGATACAGATGTTCTATTCACAGCTGTATTTCCAGCCTTCAGCAATGGCAAAAGTTTCTCCAAGCAGTATCTTTTCAGAGAGCCAGGACAAAAAAGTCCATTCAGCTTAGCAAAGTATATGGATGCCTCACTGTTTAATTGAGTTCTATAATTCTGAGTGCACAGAAGCAGCCCTGAGCAGCTGAGAAGGAAGGTAAAGAAGTAGCAGCAAACTATGTTCTTCTTGATATGTCCCTGTAGTTTTGCATGAAATGGGGCTACTCATTGCATTTTGCTCTAATAAGTTGAAGAAATCACCCAGCAAGGAACCACGGCTTATTTGCAGGGCTGGGGAGTTCACCTGATCTCTGTTCCTGGAGCTGCTAAGGAAGGATGGCATTTGGGGAGAAGAGCATTTGGCCACCAAAGGATGAAGATGAAAGAAATTCAACAGATTTGTATTTGTCTGTCTTGTGACAGGCTTTGAGTCAGTCTTTTTGTCAAGTAGGTGGATGATTAAAGTTGTTACTGGAAAGAAGTCAGACTTTCAGAACTCAATTTCTTAAGCTTCCCCTAAAATGAAATAGGTGCCTAATCTTTTAAAAACCTGGGAACATTGAGAGATTTCTCTAGAATCAAATTTCAAGCTGACTACAGGCAACTGTTTTGAAAATCTTGGCTTAAGGTTCTGTAAATGCAGTCCTTACTCTTTATGTCAGTTAGCTGAGGATCTGATAACACAGCACTGCAGTTGTAGAAGTTTTAGCCACAGACATTTACGAAACGTTCCTCATCATCTAGCAGCCAATGGCAGACAGTGGAATAGGTCAGATAGGTCTGTCTAATGATTGCCATCTGAATAATCAGCAATCTATTAAGATTAATGAGGCTCTCATAAGATATTCTGTACTTCATCTAGCACACATTAAAATCTTATCAATCAGAAAGGTGTATATATCTTCTTTCATATTTTAAAAAATGAATTTAAATCCTTATTTATTAAACCAGTAAGTTAAATAATTGTAATGATAATGCAAATCAGTTTTTATTTTTTGTTGTTCATAGATTATTACAGGCTGAAAGAGAATTACAGAAACGGGAAAATCAATTCTGAAAGCAATTCTAATTCATATTGCATATGCCAAAATTCCCCACCCAGTATTTCTGAATATGGCCTTATACATTGTCACCCAAGCTTATTCACAGTGTGATGATGCAGATGTAAGAGTTTTAGTAGGAAACCTGTCTTTCCAATCAGCTTTTCTATCTCACTTCTTTGTGCTGTTATATTTAGGAGTAGTGATAGGAAATGAAGAAGAGAACATAGGCTAAATTTCTATTAGTATATATAGAAGACTAAAAATTAGAAAATATTGATTTGATCTACAAAATCAAAGTTTTTTCCAAATGGTGAATCAACATTTTAATTTCAAACTGCAAAGGTCAGTTTAAGGTTCCGTCAACTTACATTCATAGATACTAGGCAGAGTGCATAATTGGAAATATGATATTGCCATGCTGCTAGTATGGATTATCCTCAAATCACAATAAATACTTATAAACAAATAGTCTGGTGTTTGTTTGATTGCTTGTTTTCAGATACAATCAGCTTTTTTGAAAAAAATTTATCTTGTAATAGGAACTTTGCTTTGTAAGAGAAAGCAACATTAAAACATCTGAGGTTGTAAAAGATGAAATAGAGTCTATGCTAGGGTTGCATTTAGAGAGGGAATTCAACACTGAAATTATCAGTATTCAGAGCTCACAGTGTCTTATTATTTTATTGATTGTGGTTTAGAGTAATCCATTTAATACAGTCCTTATTTTCCTTTGGTAACTTAACTTTTCAATAACATACTTTCCACATAACTGTTATTTGTCCTAAGTCATCTTTATTTTAGGCTAAAATAGTTAGATTGATGCACAGATTTGCATTCAAAAACCTCTTGCTTTTCAGTTGTCCTAAAATACACTAGTTAATGGAGAGGGTATCCAAACTACAGATAAAACTACTCTTTGTCATGTTTAATGAAGTCAGTGAGAAGAAAATATGTGTGTATAGACACAGTCTTTATTTACAATGGGCTGTAATTGTCTGTTCCTTTTTTTTACTTCAGCTGCTTCAGGTCATGTTTTACTGTATACGATTAATTTTTTCTTTCCCCCTTAGTTTTGCAGAGTAATCAGAGAAATAATTTTGCCAGTCCCCTCCTACATTGTTCAAGCCCTGTCTGACTAAAAGGATTCCTGATGGCTTTTTATTGGGAAAAAAGTCTAAAAGGGAATTTTTCTCCTGTTTTCAGTGTTGGTCTTCCTAGCAAAATTCATACAGACCATGTGCCAACTGTTTATCTGAACTTTGATCCTATTCACCAGATGCAGGAAATGCAAGGCTGCCAAAGATCTCTTAACCCCAGCTCCTTGTTCCATTTAATCTTATTTGCTTTTACTCACCCCTTTAATCAAAGGAATGTACCCCTTTAATCACTTGCTCCCTCTCCATTAGAAGAAAAAGTAACCCTGTAATTGCACCAGTGCATCTAAAGCAGGAGAACTCCTCACCATGGAGATGGATAGAGAGAACTCAGAGATCTTCCTTAAAGAATGTTAAAGACAAAGAACTGAGGTAATAAAATAATTATGCTGAGATCGCATCTGCATGCACAGACCTGACGGTGCATACTTGAAATATAATACTAAATACTAAAAAAAAAATTGTGGTGGTGTTAGGTAAATGAAGGAAGCGGTAATTGTTTACATATTGGCCAATTTGCATATGTTTATTGAGACCTGCTCCTGTGAATTTTCATTCATATATCTACTCCTCTTTATTCTTTTTATTATCTGAACAGAGTTTAAAATGTTATTATGATGCGTCTTTTCATAAGATTTATTTTTATCAATTTATTTCTAATATCTGACATACTGATAAACTGTTTTTCTTATAAAATAAAATATTTAACTTTTTTTATGCAAGAGTCTGTAAGATGCACTAAACAAGTTGACCTGAACACTGGCTGTATTTAAGCTATTAATTATTAAATATTTAACTTGCTACAATAAGGTTTCATGGCATTCATTGATTGTGTCCTTGTGTCCCCTATTTGTCATATAAGATGGTGTCATGGTTTAAATGACAAGTTATGGTTTAATATAGGGCAACGAGACCACAGCAATTGAATAAAAAGATAAGAACCTTTATTTGGAATATATTTATATATATGTTTATATATATATATGAACTTGTATATAAAATGAGAAATTGTATTAAATATAAACACTGCACAAGAATAACAGACAACTGCAAGAACTACAAAATGGGAATTCTTGGAGGTTAAGTGGTTCAGCTCAATGATTCAGCATCAGTTGCCACCAGTAGGTGGCGCCAGGGCAACTTGGGATTGTGATGAATTCCGGTGGCCAGAAGGGGTGCTGGAGGAGGGGAAAGGACCTGGGAGAATGAGGCGGAGGGGTTTCTCAGGAAATGGGGGTTTGGAAGGTCCTGGGGTGCAATCCTGCAGAAGGGGGACCCCGGGAGTGGTCTGGAGGGGTTCCACAGGAGCAAAAAGGGGAGTTCTGAGGAAGGGAGGGCCTCAGAGGAGTGTCTGGAGGGGTCCCAGGGTTGCTGCGGAGTTACAAGGAAGGGGGAGCCTCAGAGTGGAGTGTCTGGAGAGGTTCTGCAGTTTCTGAGGGGTTTCAAGGAAGGGAGTTGTGGAGGGGTGTCCAGTGGGTAGGCAGGGGGTCTCGCAGTGTGGTGATGAATCCCAGGAATGAGGCTGGTGTTAGCCAAGGAAATCCCGGGGACTGGAGGGAGGACCAAGAGGAATCCGGAGAGGTGCCACTGGGGCCAGGGACAGAGGGTAGGCAAGAGTAAGGAGGGTTTTGGCCAACTAGAAACGAGCTGCAAAGAAGTGGTCAAGCCAGCGGCTGGAAATGGCATTGCCTGCTGTTTGGAGCGACCTCCAGGCCTGTCAAGACGGTGGCAGTGAGGCAGCGGCAGTCACAGATCCTCCTCCTGGTCCAACACAGTCCCAAAGAGCCATGAGGGCAAGATGGTAGCAGCTTTTATACAGTTTCTGTCCAATTCCAGAGTTCCTTGCACCTGTGCATGTGCAAATGTCTGGACCCGCCCCTTTTCCCTGCCTCCTGAGACATGGTCTGCATGTCCATTGGGCCGCTGGTTTTGTTCACCTCTTTTAAAGCTCCTCCTCTCTCAAAGCCTGCAAAAAAATGAGTCCTTTGTTCTCTATCACATGGCCAACATGGCAGGCGGCCATCCCTCCCCAGGCCACTGTGTGCACCACACTGCCTGGCAGGGAGCCGGAGCTGCCACGGTATCTTCACAGGCGGCTCTGAGCAGTGATGGTCATGGAACAGCACCATCAGGGCTTCAGCATTGCTGCATGGCTATGGACAGCAACAAGGGCTGCATCCTTTCCCATGCCAGCAGTGCGTGTCAGGTTGCCACCCCCCACTGGCACACTGTGGCAGCAAGAAAGACCAGGGACTGGGTGGGCAGGGATAGTTGTTTCGGGCACTGGTGGGGCCAGGGTGGTCCCAGACAGCAGCAGAGCTGTGCTCCCACTCTCCGTTGCATGAACTACAGTGGGGCAAGTGCCAGTGGCATGTGTGTGCAGGCAGCGAGGTGGCCAGCAAGACCCAGGGTAGGGGGCGAGGCAGGCAGCAGCAGTGCTGAGCTGCACCGAGACAGAAAACGGCCGGACACAGCACTTCTCAGAACTGAGTCGGCAGTCCATGTTCCAGCAGCAGTGGCATGCTGGGGCAGTGGCAGAAGCTGGGCGCTGGGGTGGGCTCCACACCCATCAGTGGTCCAGAGGTTTCCAGGCAGGTGCCATGCCGTTGGGGCTAGGAAGCTAGGATAGCCTTTGCCAGTGGTGTCAGGGAATAGTGGTGGAGGCAGGGAGCAGCGGCCATGGGTGGCGCAGACAGCCGTGGGTGTCAGCGGGCAGTGCCGGCAGCCATGGGCACCGCAGGCAGCCACAGGTGGTGTGGGTGGCATGGGCAGCTGCAACAACTCGCTCCACAGATGGTAGAAGCCTGGCACTGCTCCGCTGGCAGCGGCAGAATGTGTCCTCTGCAGTCCTGGGGGCTGCCTCATGGTGAGTGCTCTGCCCTTCCCCCACCCTCCCTTCTTCCCCAACAGTTATTTATTTTATCCCTCTGGTAAAAATAAAAGTTTTCGGAACACATGGTCAAACCATAACAGATGGATGACTAAACAAATTGTGTTTATAGTTCATTTACCCAAAAACAGTTAAGAAAAAATTAAATTACTAATGGGTAAATTGAAAGCGAGGAAATTTAGGTTAGATATAAGGAAGAAACTCTTTACTGTGAAGGTGGTGAGATACTGGAACAGGTTGTCCAGCACGGTTATGGATGCCCCAACCCTGGCAGTATTCAAATCCAGGTTGAATAAGGCCTTCAGGAACCTGTTCTCATGGCAGGAAGAGCTGAAACTAGATGGCCTTTAAGGTCCCTTCCTACCTTTAACATTCTATGATTCTTTGATATTTGTTGTTGAAAAAGTGACTAGAAGCTGTGGAACAGATCTACAACTGTGTAAATCAGTACCACTTCATTTATTTCAACAAAGCCGTACCATTTTACACTATGTAAGAATGTCAGACTTTTTCTGTCATATTCATGGCAGAAACAGGTATTGTTTTTAAAATAAGTGTAGAACTAAAGTAAACAGAGTACAAAATATAGGGTGTTTCCAGAATAGAAACCTTTTCTAAGTTTAAGCAATTAAGAGGTTTTTTTTTTCCCCAAAGTCATTATATTGAAATCCATGTGTTTCGTGCATTCTCTTTTACTATATAGAATTGTTACACTATATATCTGTGGATTGTATCCACTGTAAGAAATTCCCTCACTTTACATGAAACAAAATACCTTCTACTCTATTTTATTTCTGTTTGATTTCCAAATAAAGATTTGAACTGTAAATGTAAAGTAATGGCTTCCCTGACATCATAGTTTTTCTCCGCTTTGCTTCTATTTTGACATTTCTCGTTCTTGGTAAACTTTCAAGCAGGGAGGCTTGGCGAGACAGGAGCATCTCTTTCACACTGTTGCTCACTCTCTGTGTCTTTTCACACTATCCCTTTTGTGTATGTACTAAAGAAGTTCTCATCGTCTCCCAAATTCTCCTACTTCCTTAAACTTCGCTACTCTTCTTGCTCAGAAAGGCATTTTTCCTAATATTAGCAGTTTGCCTCAGGAATCCCCGGCAACTTTACAAACTGGGGACAGTGTGGCTGGACTGTGCCCAGGCAGAAAGGGACCTGGGGGTACTGGTTGACAGCCGTTTGAATATGAGACAGCAGTGCGCCTTGGTAGCCAAGAAGGCCAATGGCATCCTGTCCAGTATTAGGAACTGTATGATAAGTAGGAGTAGGGAGGTCATCCTTCCCCTGTACTCGGCACTGGTGAGGCCACATCTTGAGTATTGTGTTCAGTTTTGGGCCCACCAGTTTAGGAGGGATGTTGAGATATTAGAGCATGTCCAGAGGAGGGCGACGAAGTCGGTAAGAGGCTTAGAGCACAAGCCCTATGAAGAAAGATTGAAGGAATTAGGGTTGTTCAGCCTGGAGAAAAGGAGACTTAGAGGCGACCTTATTGCTCTCTACAACTTCCTGAAAGGAGGTTGTAGACAGGTCAGGGTCGGTCTCTTTCACCAGGCGGCAACAGATAGAACTAGAGGTCATTGTCTCAAGCTGTGCCAGGGTAGGTTTAGGTTAGAGATTAGGAAAAAGTTCTTTACAGAAAGGATTATAAAGTATTGGAATAACCTGCCCGGGGAGGTGGTGGGGTCCCCAACACTGGATGTGTTTAAGAAAAGATTGGACATAGTACTTGGTGCCCTCATTTAGTTATTGAGCTATGGTGTTAGGGTATGGGTTGGACACGATGATCTCAGAGGTCCCTTCCAACCTGGCTATTCTGTGAATCTGTGAATCTGTGAATCAGAGAATAATAGAATTATCTAGGCTGAAATCTTTAAGATCATCGAGTCCAAACGTAAATGAGTTTTTCTGGACTCTGAGCCAACAAAATATTGACACACCTTTGCAAGTTTATTTCCATAGCCATCTTTAATAATTTCGAGCTTATATCATGAGCAATAATTTATTAGGCCAAAGCTGTACATGATAAGGTTAATATTATTTAAGATAAAAAATACACTAAAATTATTTACTTCCATTCTCTGGACTCCTTTACCCATTTTTTCCCTGTACTCACCTGATAATATTAAACATATTTCAAGAAGATACACCATAATTTTGTTTTATATGTGTGCAGAATTTGAGATCTGGAAGGTTGAGTTTCTTTAACATCCAGTACAGCAACTGCAGAGCTTGCACAATTTTATATTTTACACTCATACCTATTGCTGATACAAACCATAATCCAAATGCATAGTCAAGTCCATTCATAAACAATAAATGAAGGATATTAAAAATAAAGCTATGAAAGTGACCACATAACTTTCACCCTAATGAAAAAAAAATCATAAAAAAAAGGCAGAAAACTTAATAATGTTATCTAATGGTGTAATTCTGTAGTTATAGAAAAGCAAGTGATGCACTTTATTTAGTGGTATTTTATATTCAATGAAGCTATCTTTAAAGGTTTAACTCAGATCCCTAAAATACTCTTTGCTATTTTTAGCTTTTATTCATCATGTTGATAAGCTTTAAGCTTCTCTAGCATGAATTAAGCTCTTCTTTACTTTGTAGGTCACATGACTCTGAATGGCACAGTTTGCTTCCAATCCTACCTCAGTTATGGACTGCTTCACTTATGCTGGATAAAGAAAATGCTGAGCATTATAGTTTCAGGGAATTTGCGGGCCATATGTAAAGACTGAAATTGTATCTTGACATATTTTCTAGGAGAGAGATGTTGTATAACTGGAACTTTGCCAATATTAGCAGAGCATTAACGTAATACAACAGTCTGCAAAGCCTATTCCAGAAGAATGATCTTATATTTTTCAGCCCTTTTGTACCAACATATGTCATGGTGGTGATAGATCACAACCAATATTATTCTGGTGGTGCTCATCCACTGAGTATGTGTATGTGAAACATAGTGAAAATCTGCTGGAATTGAAAATACCTGGAGGACTATGGCATAATGACTCACCAATATGTATATGATGGAAATGAAAGATGACATAGGAAAAACACCAAATAGATTTATCTTTCTTTTTCTTCAGTTGATCACTGAATCCCAGTTTTGAATTTCTAAGGGAATTCTATATGCCAGACACCTTCAGCACCTGAATTTTCTCTGTGGCAGGATTAAAAATTAATGTAAGATATCTTCAAAATCATCCAGTAAGTAAGTGACATCAGTCTTTGAAAATCCTACTACCCTGCCTTCAACAATAAAGCTACTCGGGGTGAAGTAAAAATAACATCTATAAAATCACTTAAAATTTATCTTTTCATAGAGAATGTATTTTCTTGTTTGGTTTTTTTTTCTTTACAGCGGGATGAGCTGCACTTTAACTATTTTGTATTTTAAAATTCTAAATGACAGTTTAGGCTTTGCAGAGGTTGTCACTGGACTATGACATTGACTATCACAGTCCAATGATAGTACAAGTGTAAAAAATCTGTTTAAGGTTTTCAACTGTTTCCAAAAGCGGGTTTGCTCAGAAAATGAACAGACCTACCATGTTATTTTACCTGACTGAGGAGTCTTGTTCTCAATCTCTTCTGTCGAATGTCTCCTTTGGGCTTCCCAATAACAGAAAAATATCAATAAACTGAAAGAGGTCTGTTGAAGTGCCATCAGAATGGACAGAGTCTGGAGCACTTGCCTTGTGAGGAGAACTTGGAGAAGAGACACCTCTGGGAGGACCTGACAGGAGCCCCTGATGCTTACAGGGAGGGTGTTTAAGAAATGGACCAATGTGTTCATAGTGGTGCATGCATATTTAATACATGCCATGAACCTGAATGGTATATTTAGTGCAGTACATTGTGCCTGGCTGACATACACAATAGAGTTAATACGTATAGAAGTGCTTTTAATGATAATATCAGGAAAATAATAACATCTTCTGAAATGTCATTTTGAAAATCTGTTATTAAATTTCTCGGCCAAGTCCAGTCCAATTACTACTGGAAACACATGGTAAAACTTATATTTATGTATAAATATGATTATAAGATTAATGTTCCAAAAGCATACTGCTAGTTTTATGCCAGTTCATGCTGATCAGAGAGGTATAATTTTCTCCCAAGGACGAGTTACTATTTAGCCTCTTGAATGATTTCTTTCCTTGCTTTTTTCTTTCAAATTATTTTATTTTTGCTACTGTCGTAGAATTAATACTCAGCTTACTTTAGTAAATGAATTACAGTTTAATAAGTAGGTTTCTTATCTATTATGGGAAGTATTTAGACAGAACTGGCTACTAACATATTCAAACTCAGAAGTCTGGAAAAATAAAATAAGATGCAAAGTTTCTCCAGAGGCTCTTAATTATATGTGAATATTATCTGCACAGGGTAAAAGAGAGGAAGAAATAGGTGTTATTTAAAACTGCTGTGACACAAAATCTGGCAAGTATTCAAATATTCAGACAGGTGCCAGGAAACGACTGACAATTTTAAGTCCAAGCCTTGTGACCTTGACAAAAGATAAAACAACAAAGAAAAAGCAAAACCAACATCACAATCTTATACTTCTCCTTTGTATTAAGAAAGAATAGAAGAAATATAACTTGGTGAATTCAGATTTTTCAGGTTTTTTGTTTTCTGTGGACTGCTTTCTACAGATGCTTCTGAAGACACATTTTATAACTACATTATCATATATTGTAGGGGGAAAATTATAATTAGCTACTTAGCATCTTTGGCAAATGTGTACGAGAACATTTTAAATGACTATATAAAATTTTCAGCATTAAAACCATATTCTGTCTCAAATATAATTTGTTTAATTTTTCTGTTTAATGAAGTGTAAAACAATGATAAATTGGAGAATTCTTTGTAAAGAATATTCCTACTATTTGTATAATGCATTTGGTGAACTAACTGCATCTCTAAAAGCAAGTAAGTTGATGGGATGGAAATGTAATTTGCAGCTTAAAGATCAAAAAGCAAAGTAATAACATGACACCACTGATACTTAATTAAATTAGTATGGATTTTACTTAAAGAGGCAGCTTCAGTGCTTCAACTACTCAGTGTTTCAGCAACCCACTTAGCAAGCCCAATACAGTGGACATATACTGAGACACTAAAAAAATGGAGATGGCAAACTCATCTCCATGGGGAATTACTGGTGTGCACACAGAGCTCCACTGCCGTTAACAACACTGAGGACTCAAAAGAAGAAACACAGACAAAAATCGGGCAAAGTCAGTTAAAGGATTGTGACTTGGCTACTTCAAATTGATTGCTATTTTAACAGAGGCAAATACAGTATATGAGGAAGAAAACACATCATCTGGACTTTGGGAGACAAATTGTGAGGGTGAAGTATGACTAGTATTATAGTAAATAAAATGTGAACTGGTGAAAATACGTAAATTCTATTTGATTTTAATGAACACTTGTCTCTTCATGTACTTTCACTTATTATGAAACTAAGATTACCTCATGTAAACTCATAGATTTCATTAGCTACATACAACAACAGTTTGGTATAACAACTTGGTATAACAAAATAAACTAAACACAGGAGACTATATGTTTTTCTCTGTGTCCTAGAGATGGGACTGGAGCTACAGAAAATCCCTAGCATGAAGTGCAAATGAAGTAGAAATTGATATTAAAATGGAGCTTCTCATTGATATGTAGTATTTTTGACAGTCCAAACAAATAAAAGATGTTTATTGTATCCATCAGGAGAAGAGAAGAATGAGTGATGAGCATGAAAACAGAAAGACAAACTGGGTTCCTTGAAAGCAGTTGTCAGAAAGCAGAAGAACAAACAAAGATACTATGTAAAAAATTAGTATTTGTTCCCCAGATGAAAGAGAAATTTATTTTTTAGCTACATCAAAAAAAAAAATGCTTTCA
>WEIV01013776.1:134765-146190 GCA_013390005.1 Calyptomena viridis
GCTTCACCTTCAAAGTTCCCTTTTTATTTCCCTTCACAATAGAAACACAAGTGCTGATCAGAAATATTTTTAGACATTTTTAGTCTAGAAAATAAATTTTATAAAACCAAAGCAATCTTCAAATTGAAACTGCATAAGCTTCTAAACCTTTTGCACAATTGGTTGTGGTAAATTAAATACTTTGATAATTCCCAGTATGTATTTTCACTATATATGTTAGGGAAAACAATTGCCTACTACTAAGACAAATAGAAAATATTGACAACATCAGTTAAAAAAAAACAAAAAACAAACCTAATTTTTGTTGAACAATTTTCACCTTACNAACAACCAAAACTTATTTTTGTTGAACACATTTCAACCTGCTGCACTACCTTCTTTTTTTCCTGTCCAGAATAGACCATGTGCTCAAAGTTATCCAGCTCACACGTGAATCAATAAAAGTCATCCCTACTTTGACAAGAGCTGGATCAAACCCAAGGAGAAAAGCTGTTGATGCAGTTGCAGGACTCTTACAATCCATCAGAACAAAAACTAATGCACAAAATATGACTCAACACAATGCAAAAGAGGTAAGATAAGCCATATCCTTTGTGTTTTCTCCCCTTTGACCTACTTGTGCTTTTTTGTGCAGTTAGCTTCACAGCATGTTAAATTAGGTAAAGTCAAGGTCTCACCTTTGCTTCCTTTTTTTTTTTTTTTTCAACTTTTCCTGTCCCGCAGTGAAGTGAAGGTGAAGTTTCTGGGACCTTTGGGAAAATGTACTTGAAACAGCTTCACTTTTTTCTACCTTTCTCTAACATAAATAACAAGTATCTGATACACTTTGTAATGAACATAAAGAAACGTTGGAGAGAAGAACCAGAAAACTTGTCTTTTATATGTTAGTTCAGCCTAGTCTTACTGCTTTGTCACTGTCTTTAATTTCCCCTCTAGCTCTATAAAAACTTCTAGCTGTCTCTTAAATTCATTTATAGTATGTGCTTCAGTGGACTTACCTGACAACTTATTCCTCACGTTTATTACTTTTAGAATGAAATAGTTGTGCTTGAATACTGCTCCTGTTTCCACTTAAGGGGATATTGTCTATTTATCAGGTTTTGTTCTGGTTTAAATTGACTAATTTTTAAAATAGACTTTTTTACTGACATATCCCTCTTTAAACCTTATATCCAGATCTCAGTATCTGTAATTATATCTCTGCTCCACCAATGAGGTATAGTATAGTCCTGTGGATAGGTTAGAAAGATTCAGCTACCTCTTCTGAGTCAGTGCAGCAGGTGTTCCTACAGTAATGAAATCTTCCAGGCCCTCCTACAATTGTATCTCATTTTTCAAAGAGATGACTGCACTCTTGTATTTATACTGTGAGTGTGACTGCACGTCAGCAGAACAGCAGTGTTGTCCAGTCACCTAACTATCTAAAAGAAAGTGACATACTAACCCTGTAAGTCTTTCAGCATTGGAAGTGTTCGTGGGTATTTCCAATATTCATTGAATTTCTTCCCTGTCACCCTTTTCTAAAGTAATAACAACAACTAATTTATTTTTTTTATAAAATAATCCAAACACAGGGCTTAAAATGTCTCTGGTGAAACAGTCTCAGAAATTTTTGTAGGAACTGCTAATTAAGTTTTTTTCTGTAAGTAGCTTTGAGAAAAGAGGAAGTTATTTGTTAGTTTATTTATTAATGCTGAAAACACCAATGAAAAAGCCTTCTTGGTAGAATACCCGATGGGAACCCTTATGCTGGCAAAAGGAAGTTCTCAATTAGTCAGGTGCATTTTGAAATTATGAAATCTCATGTATATATTTTTACAATACTGACAGGAAACTGAAGATGCACAAAGGAAAACTATTCTTTTTAACATTTTCAATTATTTTTAATTTATTGAAAATAAATGGAAGATATCTAGTGTAACTTCTTCATCAAAATCTAGCATTAGGAATAGACAATTGTATGACATCCAACCAGCTGACATAAGTGAAAGGGGTAAAAGTGAATCATTACTGAATAATAATTTCATAAAAAAGTATTCCTTCTATGTTCACAAGAATTACTGATATGGCCATGCACAGCAAAAATTTTAAGTTTGTTTAAGAGGTCTACATCATAAACAGACATCTGCTTTTAGTAGAGGGCATCATATTGATGTTCTTTAATGGTATCTGATTCTTGATCAAGAATGTAATGATCAGCCTCTCACTTCGAGAGTTTATTACTGCCCCATGTTTTCACTTACTACAGGTAAAGTAATGATATGGAGATAGTTTAACCTTGTTAAAGTAAACTGGTTTCTCACTCATTTAAGAAGTGCTTTATGTCTAGCATTCTAGTCCCCTGCATGAGATTAGCTTTCTGGTACATCTTTCAAATTCTTTCTTTTTTGGAAAAAGTATTTTCAAGTCCAATTCAGGTAATAAACACATCTTGTGGTGAGTGATGGCCCACAGGTTGAGCACAGAGGGCAAGTGAATGGGGTAATATTAAACTAGCAGCCTGTCACTAGTGGGGTTCCACAGAGCTCCATCTTAGGCCCTGTGCTCTTCAACATCTTCATAAATGACTTGGACACAGGACCAAAAGGAATGCTAAGCATGTTCTCAGATGATACAAAATTGGAAGGAGCTGTTGATCTCCTTGAAGGCAGGGAGGCCCTGCAGAGAGACCTAGACAAATTAGAGGACTGGGCAATCACCAACCATATGAAGTTCAACAAAGTATAGTGACAAATTCTGCTCCTGGGATGAGTTGGACTCAATGGTCCTTGTGGGTCCCTTCCAACTCGGCAGATTCTGTGATTCTGTGATCATGTCAAAAAGGAACTTCACTGATGGACAGATACAATGCTGCTGACACATACAGGTACCCTACAATACAATACCTAAAAGAGTAGAAGGAGGTATTAAATTCTTCCCACTATGTCCTCTCATTTTTATCTTTTCAAGCCAGAGTTGTTATGCATGGTGAGAAAAAGACAATTTATTACACTGAGAAAAAGCTAATTTATTCTTGTCCATGCCATATTCTTCTGCACAAGCTGCAACACCTTTACGTCTAGACAAATACCAGCAACATACTGAAGTAGCTCTACATAAGAATAGCTTTCAAATCACCACCATTTGAATGTCTAGAGTTCAGCAGAATTATATGAACCTTCACGAATGGACAACGAAATAAGGCTAAACAAAATACACTTCAGAAGATAATAAAAGAGATGGCCTGTCCTAAAATGGACAGTCTTATTTTGTTAAATAGCAAAACTAATAAAAATTTCCATCCAATTTTACAGAACAGTAGTATGAAATTTCACTGTTTTTGTTAAACCTATAAAAGCTTTACTTGCTAATAAAAAAGAAAAAAATAAGTTCCTGATGTATCAAGACACCTTACATGTGTGCCTAGTTGTGGTAAACAAGTAGTAATGATATTACTTACTAATACTTATTATATTACCCTGTTATTAATAAAGGGTAAGGGAAGAGAACACATCAGTTGTATAACTGTGGAAAATTCATGAAAATTACTCTTTATAACCTACATAGTTCATAGAAAGAGAGAGAAGGTCTTCCAAAAAGACACTGTAGTTACATGTTCTGAATCTCCGTGGTATCTCTTCACTTACTTCATCTACTGTCTTGTTCTGAAGTAGCTTAGACAAACAGAATGAATGTACCCACTGCAGTTCCTGCACAAAATTCTTCCTAATTATTGCAGTGAGCTAACAGCTTTCCAAAGAAACAACTTCGAAGTTTATTCTGTGGTATTTATATTCAAGAAGTAAAAAAATTAACAAAAGGTTTTTTGTTTTAAAAGATTATTAAAGAATACCCATTTTTCAAGGAAACAGTTTTGTCAATTCTCAGCAGACTACTGCAAAATTCTAGAGCTTCTATTTTCTAATTATGTTTATATGATTCTAATCTTTTGGAAAGAAAACACATTCTCTGCTAAGATAACTGTAAGGAGAACAGTCTTGCACCATTGGGAAACATATATTTTAAACCCATACTTTCTGGGGAAAGTATGAAAGAATAAATTTCTCAAATGATTAAATGAGATTTATCCCCTCATCCCAGCTAATGAGCTCTGGGTTAGATCCTAAATTTGGTTGACATTAGACTGTACAAGGAGCCATGTTTCCATCTACTGATGAGTGTTAAGCATGTTATAATCTTAAAATGGATGTCCTCAGGCACCAACTCTACAGTGTGAGTTTCATCATCTTTTAGATGTTGTTGCCATGGAAAACTTTTGTATTGCTCTAAGGACTCTTTAAAATATTCTTATGCCGTATGTCATTCTCTCTTTGAGCATATGGAGGGAAAACAGAACTTTCTTGGCTAACTATGAAATTTATCAAAATTTTAATATCTAATTTAAACCTCAAATGTTCAGTTGTCACACAATAATAGGATATTTAGTTTTGGAATAAATGATTTTGATAAGAAAGCAATTATTACTGTTGGATCTCAGGGTGGAATGTTTTCAATGTGACCATATTGTATTTGTTATTACCTGATAAAACATGTGATCCTAAACATATTTTACATGTCCGTGTGTTAGTGTATTGGGTTTCTGCGGCCAGGTTTTTGGTAGCAAGGGGGCCTACAGGGGAGGCTTCTTCAAGAAGCTGCTGGAATTCAGCTTCCCCCATTTCCAGCAGAGCCAATGCCAATGCTCCAGAGTTGGCTCCAGGCTGGACTCGCTGCTGGCCAAATCCAGGCCAATCAGAAGTGACAGCAACACCTCTGTGACAACATATATAACAAGGCAAAAAATAGTGGGAGGCAGATGAAGATGGCCATTACAGAAGAGCAGAGTGAGAAGTTGTGATTAACAACAATGTAGACACCAAGGTCAGTGGAAAAGGAGGGGGAGGAGATGCTCCAGGTGCAGGAGCGGGGCCCCTGCAGCCCATGGTGATGACCATGGTGGAGCAGGCTGTCTCCCTGCAGCCCATGAGGGACCATATGGGAGCAGAAATCCACCTGTAGCCCGTGGAGGACCCCACGCAGGAGCAGGTGGATGCTGGGAGGAGGCTGTGATCCTGTGGGAGGCTCCATGGAGGAGACCACGCTGGAGCACGATTTTCCTGGTAGGACTTGTGGCCTGTGGGGGACCCACACAGGAGCAGCCTACACCTGAAGAATAGCACCCTATGGAAAAGTGACCCATGTGGCAGCAGTGCTTGAAGAGCTGTTGGCCGTGTGATGGACTCATGTTGGAGCAGTTTTGTGAAGAGCTGTCTCCCATGGGAGAGTCCTCACAGGAAGCAGGAGAAGGACTTCTCTCTCTGAGCAGCAGCAGCAGCAACATCTGACTGCAACACCCACTCCCATCTCCCTGGGCTGCTGCAGCGGGAGGAGGTAGATCTTAGAAAGAGGGCGGGTGGGGGGCGGGGAAGGTGTCTGTAAAATCTATTGAACTTCTCATTCTTAAGCTCCGATCTTGATAACAATAAATTCTTAATATCCCCACTTGGAGTCTGTTTTGCCTGTGAAATGATCGGTAAGGAGTTTCTTATGGTCCTTATCTCAACGTTCTGAAACCCTCTGGGGTTTTTTTCTCTTCTCTCTCCATTTGCAGGGAGGGGAGTGAGAGAGCTGGCTGTAGTGTGTCCTTGGCACTCAGCCAGGGTCAAACCACTACAGTGAGCCATGAATATAGCATTTCTATGTCTTCATAAGATATAATTATTTTGATTTCTTATTTTTAGTCTGTGTCATACATTTGTGTTTTCTTTTTCTGTTAAGGGGGGAGGGGTTTGTTTATTTTTTTAATAGCTGAAATATCTCATGAAATGCTAATGTCATACAAATAAGGGGGTTAAGTGAGGTTTTAATAAAAATTAACCCTGATTATTTTTCCTTCTCCAATATCTTTTTCTGAAGCAAAAGAGAAACTTTAATGGTTTAAGTCTGTTATGTTGGTTTTTTACTATTGTCACAGTTTTATAAGGCAATTGTAATTTAGAAATAATTATGTGAAGAACTGTGATATCACTTCTTATATTTAGCTGTCAACACAAAAGAACATTTTGCCCTAGAATCAGCCAATAAATATAATCTTTCCTCACTGAGTTTTCCTTAATGTTTGAAGGACTTATAAAAGAAAAATACAGCAACATTCTATTTCAGCTTATGAATCTAACAAGAAAACTTAGTTGTGATGAGCAACATATTTTTGATCATAAATACCATAAAACTCTTGTTTTGAATCATCTTCATTCTCATTTGTTTCATCAGGATCATTAGTGCTGACATTAGTGATTTGCTGTTCTGTTAGGACTTAATTCATTGAAGTGTTTAAGACGTGCTTGTTTTAAACAGAGGAGTATATCAATCAGGTTACCTATATCTTTAGAATTTAAGTACAGTGAAGTGCTTTCATGAATGAGTTAGGATCAAAGGTAGCTTCATATTTTTCATAATTCACCTGCATAGATGGTATGTTTGTAACTTTGTAACTGATTAGCAAACTTTTATTATTATTTTTGCCCCACAGAAGACTGCTGACATAAAGAATAACAGTTTGAAAACAGTGTGGGGTTTATATATATATAGTTTTAAAATATGTCTATTTTGGCAACCAAATCGTGCAAGATTGTCTCACTAGAAACATCAATTCAGAAGGAAATTCAGAAGGCTTCCTTGAATATTTAAATAAATATGACTTGATTATCTTCTCTATAGTATTATCTTCTAATAGTAATATATGCAGTGAAGACAGAACCATGAAGCTGAGGCAACAGAAAAAGAAGTCTTGCATTTTAGCTTTTTGTTATCTTTTAAGGTTGATTCTTTATCAACATTTCTGTAGTAATATGTTTTCCATATAAATAAATGAACATTCAGAAAGGGCTAAGAAGCTTTTACAAGATTAGTTTTGATCCTGATAGTTTCTAATAATGCAGCCATAGCTCATTCAGGAAATTGCAACTACCACAGGTATTGAGCATCCAATCATACTGAGAATTATCTTTTGAGATAAATAAGGAAACATCCTGGTGGGCCAATACTATGATCCTTACAACCACAACCAAACTGTTCGTATTTGATGAATAATGAAAGAAAATTAATCTTCAGACACAATGCAGCTATTATTAAAAGAGATAAATCAAAATTAATTTTACCACTCCCATGGTTTCTAATGTTTCTAAAATTTCAAATCTTAACTTCCTATAGGAAAATAGATCACTATCATTCTACTCAGCATTTAAAGGCTGGATGTCAGACACCTTGTGCATTGACTGCGTTTCCCACTCCACCCATCAGCCTACATGTTGCAACAATACGATGAAGGATGAATTCCATGAAGTTGTGAGCTTCTGATGCCACACATCTCTTTGCTGGTCTTTGTTGGTTAACTGTAGTGCAGTGAATCTCTCTGGAGTGTACGCTACAACGTGTTTGTAGCATATCTTTTTTAAAAAAAAAAAAAAAGAGGTTTTGGAAGTCAGTGTGAGAGATTGAAATGGTTAGTGGCTTAAATATTGTTAAAATCACTGAAAGACTTTTGTCCACTGTAGCAAGCAGTGCAAAGAAGCAACTGCTCACCAAAATCCATTCCTCCCTAAATATGTCTACAAATTTGGACTTGAGATAAGATAAAAGAGGTACCATTGTCCAATTATCCCAAGTCTAAGAAAAGGAAGTATGAGAGAGTGGAATGCTAATTGCTAGAACAATCAGGCTACAAACTGGGTGTTGAACAAAGTAAGGAAAGAGGCAAATTCTACAAGACGTGGTACTGTTTCTTTGTTCTTACACAAGTGACTCAGCTGTGATAATTCCCCTCCCCTCCAGGGAAAATACTGGGACATTCAGGGGTAACCCGATGGTATTAATCTTTGCTGATGGACCATAATGGTCCATAGTTGATTCAACTCTGCTGACATAACAGGCAGCCATAATGTCTTAGAAGTATCAAAGACTCCTGAAATGTCCAATGATCCAGTGTAAAACTACACCCCAGAGGAGGTGTAGGGGCATTTCCACCTAGCCTATGCATAATATAAACCCCAATGGACTCTGTGTTTTGTGGGCTTTTTTCCCCACCCCAGACAAGTCAAGACAGTGGACAAGACCTTGATCATCACTTTGACAGGACTGGGTCTCGTACCACCAAGAAGACTGGAAGAAGAGAACCAATGGGATGCCATCGGAATACATGGAGTAGTGCTATTTTTTCTACTTAATCTGTCTGACTCTCACTCTTTCTCTCCCTGGCTCTCTCTTTTCGTATTTCTTTCTACCTCTGCCTACCTACCTATCTCACATTTACTATTAAAAATAAATCTGTATTATTGACTTTGGCATATGATCTCATTTGCACCTTAATTCCAGAAAAAGCATCTGTCTAATAATTTTAAGAACAGAATTTAAAAGCCTGTAGTCATTCAAAAATAATAAAATACTGCTATATCACTTATCAGACTATAAGGAGCTGTAAACATTTCTACTTAAGTACTTGTATCAAGTTCACTTATTAGTCTGTTAATCTGTAAATCAACAGAAAATACACAGTTCAGTGGGTGAAACACCACACTGAAAGAAAAACTTCCAGTAAAAGAGAGAATATTGAATTAATTTCAACCAGATACACAATTTTTTTTACAATTGTGACTTATACTGTTTCAAAGAAGTGAGGAAATACTCAATTTGGTTATCTAAGTTTTTCATCTAACTTGAATTTATACAAAGAAAATACAGTTTTGCCTCTTTTTTTTCTTCCTTTTTCATGGGGATAGAGAGAGAAGACTTAATCTGCATGGAGTTCCCAGAGAAATCCAAAGAGAGAAGCAATAATAATTTTTCCATAAGAACCAGTTATCTTTAGATAATTAAACTTGAAATTCAACACATGCAGAATCACAGCTGGACTAGATAATTGCTGTCAGTAACTTCCAACTGGAACTATTCTGTTCTAGAAAGAAAAAGTTTCTGAAAAGATCACATCAAGAAAATATTGACAGTAAGGTAATGGTTTTTAAAATAAAGATTTTCATACTGATTTCTGTTATGAAGAAACTTAAAAAACCTTTCATTTTTCCTTGAGTATAAATAACAGGTTGAATTTCCATTTTTCCTAATTTTTCATAAATTTAAGGGTGATTTCAACTTGACAATGAAGTATTTGCCATCTCTAGGTGTACCAAATCTGTAGAATGAAGAGCTGGGCCCTGTCATTGTGGGAATGTATATAAGCAGCAGAATCACATCCTGTAAAAGCTGTCTATGTTGAACAATCTATCTTAAATGACAATATAAAGGAGAATAAACAGTATTTTGCAGTGGTCATGGTTAATAAAGAAGTTCTGCAGCATGCAGCAAGACAGGGAAGAGCACATCTGCATACGAGAAGTCCTCATAGGATTTGTTATAGGCCTAAGCCTAAATTAATAAAGAAAAAGAATCAAACTACAAACATGGAAAACCCAGCCTGATATGCATTTTTTCCCTTATTATAAACTATAGCTTTCAAATTGACTTAATGAAGAAGTTTCATCATTTAGTCAGCTCTATAAAGCACAAGAATTTTGCTACAAGATGAATGCTTGTGTAACTAAATTTGCTCCTGTAGATTGAATAGTTTAAATGCCTGCAGGAAATAATTTTTTAATAATTTATTCTTACACATAACCTATGATACAATAAAGTAAATTAATACATTAATATCTTGATAGCTAGCATATTCAATCCACTGTAGTTCCAAAACTCTGTACAACTATTACACAATTCTTTATCAGACATTTTGGCACTGATCAAAATAATCCAGAATGTTTGCTCTGAATTAAGCACTGATTTAATTCAGATACTGTCTCTTCTACTTGTTTTTTTCCTATGCTGATCCTAACAAATATCTCCAAATATTATATCTTCACAGCTTTTATTACAACAGAGAGTAAGAGAATTTGCATTTTTCTAGATTTACTCAGATGGTTTATGAAAGTATTAAATCTCATGAAATTAATATTCATCAGAATTTAATTTAGAATGGTTTTATTTTATAGATTACTAATACCCAGAATTTTCCTCATAGAATTTGTTTAACCATAGAATCATAGAATGGCCTGGGATGGAAGGGACCTTAAAGATCATCTAGTTCTAATTGCCCTGCCATAGACACGGACACCTTTCACTAGACCAGGTTGCTCAGAGCTCCATCCAGCCTGGCCTTGTAAACCACTAGGGATGGGGTATCCACAGCTTCCCTAGGAAACCTGTACCAGTTCCTCGCCACCTTCACAGTAAAGAATTTCTTCCTAATATCTAACCTAAACCTACACTCTTTCAGTTTGAAGCCATTCCCTCGACCTGTCACCAAATGACCTTGTCAAAAGTCCCTCTCCATCTTTCTTGCAGGCTTCCTTCAGGTGCTGGAAGGCTGTAATTAGACCATGCCTAAGCCTTCTCTTCTCTAGGCTGAACAATCCCAACTCTCAGCCTTTCCTTTTAAGAGAGGTTCTTCATCCCTGTAAACAACTTGGCAGCCCTTCTCTGGACTTGCTCCAACAGGTCAATATCCTTCCTGTGTTGGGAACCTCAGAGCTGGATACTGCACTCCAGGTGGGGTCTGGAACAGAGTAGGGCAGAATCACCTCCCTCATCCTGCTGGCCACACTTATTTTAATGGAGTGCAGCCCAGGAGCTATGTTGTCGACTCAGGTCCAACCTGCTATCCACCAACATCCCCTTCTCAGTCCTTCTCAGCAGGACTGCTCTTGATATCTTCATCCCCCAGCCTGTATTGATACCAGGGATTGCCTCAACTCATGTGCAGCACCTTGCACTTGGTCTTTTTAAACCATGTGAGAATCCCTTGGGCCCATTACTTGAGCTTGTCCAGGTCCCTCAGTTGTGTCAACCATACCACTGAGCTTGATATTACATGCAAATTTTCTGAGAGGACATTTGATCCCTTTGTCTGTGTCATTAACGTAAGTATTAAATAGCACTGGTCCAAATAAGACCCCAAAGGACAACACTTGCCACTGTTGTCCATTACGACTCTGAGCCATTGACCTGGATACAACTAAACAAACACTTTCTTATCCATCTAAAAATCCACTCATGTTATTTATTATTTTTTCTTTTGCAGAATTTTCACACTTGTTCTGACCTGGTTTACACTATTTCCGTTTTTGCAGAAAAATGCACATTGTGCATAAATCTGAAGGTATTTGTCCAAGTCCCCCTTACTCATTACCCAAGTGAAATAAAGTGTATTGAATACTATCAGAATAATGTGATAAACATTTTTTTTAATGTAATATATGATGAATAAGTTTTCCAGTTGTCTCCGTTTGAGGGGGGGAGACAGTTGAAATGAATTAAAAGTGAATCCAATATCAAATTGTTTGAGACTTTGAGTATAAGGATAGAAAGGATTTTATTAAAACAAGCAAACAAACATATATAT
>WEIV01013776.1:146832-161946 GCA_013390005.1 Calyptomena viridis
CCCCCACCGGGACCCCCCAACCGCCCCGGCCACGGGGGGCACCGGGTGCAGGCACCCCGCACGCCCACGCTGCCCGGGAGAGGTACTGGGCCCAGAGCCATACCCCCCCCAGCGCCAGGAGCCCATCACAACTGGGACACTCCAGGGCTGCGGCGGGTGGGGGCATGGGGGGGAAGATGGGAAGAGGGGACTGCCAAAACCACGCCCCGGTCCGAGGCACCACAGCAGGCAGGAAGCCCAGGGCTGCAGGACAGGGGCCTCGGCCCCGCCTGGGAAGGGACACCCCCACCCACAAACAAAAAGCGGAAAAAAGTTTTCCTCAAAACAAACCATAACACCAGTGTTCATCCTAATCCGATGTGACTTGTTAAAAAATTAAGAGTGCTGATCATTGGATTACAGATCTGAGGAGGAAAGACTTTCTTGTAAGATCACTGAACTTTTATGCTTTAGGTTCCAAGTATAATCTGAAAGTTTTGAATTGCTCAGTGATGAAACAGACTAAAGAAGGAATAAAACATTTATTTGCAAATACAGGAAATTTTTTAAGATGGTCCACAATGTCTGCTCTCCTGACTCTTGAGCTCATCCATTTCAGTGTATGAGCTTGGTATTTGGAGAACAAGCCAACATGATTAAACTTCTTTCATTATATTGTTTGGTGAATTTGAATAAATAAGGAAGTGCAGGCAATCACTAACAGAAGGCAAGTCCCTTGTTGGCTATGTGATGTATCTTAGAGAAGGATGTAAAATCTGATAGACTTTCATCTTTGCTACTGCATTTCTTCTCTCTTCCATTCTCTGTCTCCCATCACCTGCCACAAAAAGAATTTCTTCTCCCTAACAGCCACATGGGGAAGAGGAGAGAGTGGCTGGTGTTTATCTATTAACATAACTGGTGTAGTAACTCTGAGCAGCATCTCTCCTCCAGATTAGGCAATACCCTCTCATGCTTATGACCTACAACAATTCTCTTCAAATGTATCCAAGATATTTCTGGTTCTAAAGAAAATATTACCATGCAGTAGTGTATTTGGTTTTATATGCTGAAGTCAATTCAGACATGCCTTTATGGGACTGAATCATATTATATTATATAAACACATACTTAATTTTAGGTCCAAAAGCACATCCACATGTTGCAGGGCTTGTCAGTTTCCTGACATCTGAATCCTGTGCTTGGGAAAGAAGAGTTGTGCAGCTCAGAGAGCACTGACAAAAATGAGCATCCTAATCAATGAACCACTTCTGCTTAGACAATGAACTTGTTGGATTTTTTAGGCCAGATGAGGAAATACTGAAATATCATAAGGAAAAAACCTATATTCCTGGACTTTCCATTAAAACATTGCAAGGAAAAAAAAAAGAAAAATAACCTTTGAGGTTAGAAATAGCCTGCCTTCCACCTCTTCACAAGTCTCCGCTTTCACGCTTCAAAATTTCAGCAGGAAAGGAAAAAAATATATTAATGAAAATCACTTCTTTGATCTGTGTGTGAAAGAAAAGTTCTCATATCACTTAATGAAGAGGATGGCTTAGAATTTAACTCTTTAATTTCTATGATAAGCTCTAGTATACTTTAAGAAGTGAGAAACCAATAGTTGAATCTCAACACTTCACCTTTTAAGGGCAAAGCAAATTAAATTCATGATAGTGCTTTACATTTTGAATTACATAAAGGTACCAGCTACTGCTCTGTGATGAAGGTGTCAAAGTGATATTTTTAAAAAGAAATTATTTGCTCATTTTTATAGAAGCAAACATGAATGACATTTTAAGACCAATGATTTACAGATGTAGATTGTGGGAAAAAGGACCCACAAATAATAATTTTGAAGCTCAATAAAATTCTGACTGGGACTACTGGATACATCTGCCTATCATGTAAAGGTCTTGATGTAGACCTCTATATTAGGAAGTATGTCAGTAGGATTTCAGTTTTTCATGAAACAGAAAATAAAATGTTATTTATCTGTTCTCACATTTCCAGCATTAATGGAGCTCAAATAAATCTTATTTTTGAAATCTTCAAGTCAGTGTCAAGTCATATCTGACTTTGAAACACTTCTTTTTATAGCCAACAGTATCTGCCAGACCTGAGCTAAAATTAGAGAGCGTGGTAGAACAGGAACAGGTATGATTTTCTGATCCAAGGTTTCCCGGATTCCAGTTACTGTTTTTTTAAGGGAAAATGAAGCTAGTCAGTTGTAGAGTGTGAAGGCACCCTGGACCCCACTGACTGCAGTGGGGCCTGCAGGGGGTTTCTGTGAGAAGAGGCCGGGGCTGTTCCATGGTGGACATAGTCAGGTTCAGCCAGCTCCAACCCACCCACTGCAGGGCATGGCTGAGGTGGGGACACCTCAGGTAAAATATATTTAAGAAAGGGGGAAAATGCCAGAGTTGTGTGAGAAAGGAGTGAGAATCTGCAACAGCAACTACTCTGCAGGCACCAAGGTCGTTGAAGAAGGAGGAGGAAGAGATGCTCCAGGCACCAGAGCAGAGATTACCCTGCAACTTGTGGGGAAGACCACATGGTGAGGCAGGCTGTCCCCATACAGCCCACAGAGGTCCATGGTAGAGCAGATATCCACCTACAGCCAATGGAGGACCCTACATTGGAGCTGGTGGATGTGCCCTGAAGGAAGCTGAACCCCATGAAGAGGAGCCTATGCTGGAGCAAGGGAAGAGTGTGAGCAGCTGTTATGAACTGACTACAATCGACCCTTCCCTATCTCCCTGCACAACTCAGGGCAGGGGAGGTAGAGGAGTCAGGAATGAAAGACTGAAGTTGAGACTGGGATGTTTCTCAATATATTACTTCATTTTTAATTGACAACAGATTAAAATAATCTTCCCATAGGCAAGAGTGTTTTGCCTGTGATGGCAATCGGTGGGTGATCTTCCTGTCATTATCTTGACTTATGAACTTTTCCAGGTTATTTTTTCCCGTCCTGCTGAGAAAGGGAGTGAGAAAGTGGCGGTGTGAAAGTCAGGCAGCCATTTGAGGTCAACTCACCTTGGGAAACAGCTTCACCAGACAACCAAGATATCTGACTTTATGCAAATGTTCTTGGTATTATCTCACAAGTCCTTCTTACATAACTGTACATGTTTCCACTGAAAGTAGCCAGCAACTTGTGGTAAAGCATTTATTTGTCCTGGAAAAAAAAGTAATTTTCAAAACCCTTTATCTTATTTGATAAGAATAATATTCATTTTAAATATATTATCCTGGCTAGTAGTTATTCCTGCACTCTCCTCTTTTATGTAATATTGAATGTAAATTTCAGCAAGGACTTCAACAGTGACTTCTTTCATAATGTGAATGCTTGCAAGATTTACTCCTCTTTTTTAGTCTCATCTTTAAGAATAACTCTACCTTGAATTGTATTATGAAATTTTAATCAGAGCAACGTATAATGTCACATGAACTAACTCTGTAGTTTAGCAACACTATAGTGATTGCTAGAGATGTCAAAGTTAAGGGGCCAACATCCCCCCACTTTATGTTTTATAACCTCAGAGGACAGAAAATATTCCAACTATAGTATTATGAGAGAAATTTATTATCACAGACTTTAACTGAAAAACCCCACACATAATTTAAAACATTTGAGATGACTTGTTAAAGGTTATGGCATTACTCAAGAAGTGCAGCATAGTTTGAGTAGAATTTTGCTTTAGACCCAAGTGCATATTTCTTTCTCTTTTTCTGTGTGATGTACCAACACTTTCAATGAAATTTAGAATTAACATCTAAAATTAAATACAGGTTTGTATCCACTATATGTATGATCTCTAATTGTAAATATCTATTATTTCTTATAAAGGCAGCAAAGTACTTTATTTAGTAAAAAAATACCCCAAACAAACAGTATTCTGAAGGAAAGTTGTTCAAAGTGTACTCAACGAACTGGAGAAATGGATAGAAAGGAATACCATGAAGTTCAGAAAGAGGAAAGTAGCAACAGGGGAAGGAAGGTTGATGCTTCAGCCATTCTCAAGAAGTTTGGGAGACAGGGTGTCACAGCAACTTGTCAGACTTATCTCTTTGCTGAGACAAATGACATTGATGTTTTCTTTCTCCACAGGCTGGGACTCTGCTTGATGCCACAGGTTTCCTTGTCACATTCCACTTCCGCTGCATTACCCGCTGCAGCCTGGCAGTGCCCCTATCATCCCAAAGCATCTCCAGGCACACCAAGTGTCACAAAACACTGAAGGGAGGCCAGCAGAGGCTTGGTAAATCCTCTTTATTATTAATATTAAGGCATTTAATATTCCACACACACTGTACCTTCATTACAGCTGCCGCTAAATCCTACATCTACTGCTAACTACTAACATGTCTACCCTATACTATATCTAACATGTCTACCTACCTAATAACTATCAATAATGTCTAATAATGTCTGCCAACTACAGCAGTAACTATATTAAAAAACAGCTGTGTTTACAATATTGATCCAATCATCTGAGGTTTAACTGTCCATGAGCTATGCACGCATCTTCTGGTCCAATCAATGCTCTGGTCAGGTTGTATCCATGAGACATGGTCTTGCTGCAGACAAAGTAAGGCAAGAGAAAAATAAAGGAGGAAAAGAGAGAAAGAGTACAAAAAAATTCACCAGTCCTTAGATCCCATGCTGGTCCTGCCATGTGGATGATCAGGATCTAGGGTAGTGAGACAAAGAAAGTAAAAGAGAGGAGAGGGGAGGGGACAAATTTGCCTCCTTTTATAGTTCACTTGCTGCATTCCTCTTATGTAAACTAGATTTTTTGGGCCATTTTGTTCATACATGCACAGCCTGAACTTTTGAGCCCTCCTCCAGGAAGTGAGTCAGGGGGGTGGCATGGGACACACACACAGCTGAGCAGAACCTCAAAGAGGAAGAGGAAGCTGGCTTAGATCAGCACTGCCCCACATACAAGGAACTCTCTCTTCGACTCACAACTTTCCTGTTGCAACAGTCAGAACATATGAGACAAAATGTGTTTATACCTGGTCCTCCATGGATACCAACCCCCAGCTGAGCCTAAGCATAGCATGAGAGATCGCTGGTTGAATGGAATTAAAATAGTTCTGGGGATCATCCTAACAACTCAGTGCTATGCCATTCCAATACTCCAGCGTGTGCTCTGCGTCTGACAGTATTCCTATCACAGATTTAAGGTTGCATTGGATGATCAGGTTATATCTGTTTTGGTAAACCAGTCTTACAGTAGAGTTTAAAAAGACAAGGACAGAGTGATTTGTTAGATAATGTTGGGTCCGGTCCATCTGGGCTCAGAAAATAATGAGAAGGCTGGACTTATTCCCTGACCCCTGGATGGACTGGACCCTACAAGATAATAGCTGAGAAAATATTTAACAAAAGTATAGAAACCAGAGAGGAGGTATGGAGGACTGACAAACCTATAACTAATGTTGCCGAGACTGGAACAGGGAGAGATACATGATAATCCAGCATGTTAAGCAAGGTTCAAGTCAGGAGAGAACTTGAAAATCCAGAAGAGAAACTTAAAGTAAATGTAAGTCAAAGATTAATTTGGGGAAAGACTCAAGTATTTTTTTGAGAAAATTATTTCTTAGGTTTCTTTGTAGATGGCAGTGTAGACTAGTTCTTAAAATTGAAAAGAGTAGTTTATTTTTATGTGGATCTACTTTAAAAAAAATTCTTAAAATCATTCCTCCATATCTCTTTTTTTTCACCATGGAGAACAGCCTGTCTATACTAAAAAAAAGAAAAGGGTAAAGTGTGTTTTTTCCCAGTTTCCTCAAAAACTAAATATACACCCACATTTTAAGGGGATGACTAATCCTGAGGCAAGCAAGGTTATGCTAACCTATTTAGGTTTTAATGTGAAACCCAGGGATTTTAATGAAAATTCCTACATTAAAAATAAAGTGAAAGTTTTAATATTTAGAACAAATATATACATCATCTAAAATGTTTTTACTGACTTGGTGAAGTCTCTGAAGCTAGTTATAAATAACGTATGAAATAAATGCTCACTGCCCAATGCGCAGAGAGAATACAGACATTATTTTTCAATCACTGCTTCCATAAGCTTTATAATTTACTATAGTGTTGGGGTTTTAGTTTTTGTTTGTTTGTTTTTTCTCTATTCTGAAAAGGAGCCACAAAACACCACTGAGAAAAGTTTGAAAAAAAGATAGAAGAAAGCTAATTTTTAAACACTTCTTGAATTTGGGTTCTGACATATTTTTTTTCCATTATTTTTCTGAGGAGCAGGATCTGTTTAAAACCATTTCTTATCTTTCTCTTACTAAGAGAAGTTACACATCATCGTATATGTGCTTCTTTCATATTTGCTAAGAATAACACTTATCAGTTGACTCTCATAAAAATATTAGAAAATGGAAACTCTACAGGGTAGCACGAAATAACATTTCAAATTCATTTTTAACAACAAAATACATTATTTTAAATACAAGGAATGTGAGAGTAGTCTTCATCAAAGGTTTTTCCTTGGGGATAACAGAAATGTATTGTTTTTGGTTAAGAGTAATGTGAAATCCCCATTTTTAATAAAATAAAGAATATGGTTAAATTAAGTACTAAAAAGGTTAATATTGCACAAGACTTTACACATGTTGCTGATGTACAGCCATAATCCACATTCAGAAAGCACTACCCATATCACCAAAGTATATACAGCAATGTTTGAAGGTGACAATACTTGACACAATTTTGTGTTTTCTTTTTGCTGATTGCTATATGTTGTGGTTTAAACCCAGCCAGCAACCAAGCCCCACACAGGGGCTTTCTCATTCCCCCCAACAGTAGGATCAGGGAGAGAATCAGAAGGGTAAAATCTACAAAACTCAGGAGCTGGGATGAAGACAGGTTAATAGGGGAAGCAAAAGCCACATAAGCAAGCAAAGCAAAACAATGAATGAATTAACTGCTTCCCCTGGGCAGATGTGTTCAGCCATTTCCAGGACAGCAGGGTCCCACTAAATGTAACAGTTACTTCAGAAGACAAACACCATCACTGCAAATGCCCCTTCTTTCTCTTCTTCTCCCCACAGAGCATGATGTCATATGCTATGTCATTTGTTCAATTTGGGTCACCTGTCCTGGCAGTGTGTCCTCCCAGCTTCCCATGTACACCCAACTTCCTCGTCAGTATGGCAATATGAAAAGAAAAGGCCTTGGCTCTGTGTAAGCACTGCTCAGCATTAACAAAAACATCTCTATATTACTATAATAGCCACTATGAAGCCACTAACTCTACCCCAGCCAAAACGAGCACGTTGTACTTCTTTGGGTAGTTGTATATATTGATGGAAAGACTACGTATTCAGGTAACAAAAGGCTGCATCATGTCAAAATAGTGACTTTCATGCACCTTTTGCAAGTCTGAAATATTTGCACAAAAATCAGTCAGAGGTCAATTAAGACCACTATTTTCTTTCTCAGCCAAAGATTAACTATAATATGTTCATAAATATGAAATATTAAAATACGTATTTATGAAGCTGATGCCTTATATATGTATTATTACACAAAAATATTTAAAATAAAACTTCAAAATACTTGTGGCATTTATTTTGTGTAGAAAAATCTTGTTCTACCATATTGTTGGATTTTCTCAGTTAAAGAAGAGCAAATCCAAAGTAAGTCCACCCAAAATGAGAATTTTATAGCAGGTATTGGCTTCTTGTATGGCATTTTTGCATCTGAATGGAGTCCTAGCAAGAGTTAAGCTAAATATTTATCACATATAGCTTAAATTCTAACACTGGACTATTTTAGCATTTGATTCCCTTAATTTAATTTATACTTCCTTCATAACAAAAGATTGAGAATATTCAGAAAGCAAAAAATAAAGTGTTTCCTTCCACCTCTCTTTTGAATGCATTAGTTAACAACCATGTTATAATTATTTTGTCACATGAAAGAAATTAATTCTTATTTATAGTGTAAATTGTTTTCTCATATCAGGGAATTATTCTCAATAAAAAACTATATGTTATATAGAATGCTTACATTATCTTTAGTGGTTTAGATAACATGTTAAAACAAATTCCACAATGAAGTTCCTCAATATGGAACTGTGATGGACTGAAATATTGTTAATGTCTTAAACATCGCCAAAATCATAGAAAGCCCTTTTGCAACTACCTGCCTGCAATCACCAAAGTATGCCCCTTCCCCACTATGCTTCCTGACTGGAATTTGGACCATGACTGGGAACTTGAGATAAGACTGTTGTCTAATCACCTCAGGTCTGAGGAGAAGTAAACAATTCTCAGAAAAGAAGAATGTATCTGTGTCATTGCCCTAGCTGAGCTCGGTGGGTGGCAGGGGAGAAGGGTTTTGGGCTGTCATGGTGAAATTTCTCTGCACCAAACAGAGCAACCCCCCCACTCCAGGACGACCACGTACACCCGTGACATTCACATGAGAGGCAGCTGAGAAAGGATCACAAATCATCAAAGACCCCCAAAGTTCTCTCCAGGCTCAGTCCTGAGGCCTTCCACCAGCAAAGGAGTGCACATGATCTGAGTGAGGCAACAAATCCAGAGCCTGTCTCAAGAGATCAAAAAGCTTCACTCCCATCAAAAAGCTTCACTCCCCACGACCAGCAGGGGAGGAGCCTGGCATCTCCTGAACATATATTAATCTTTTGGACTCTGTGTTTTTAAGGACCTCTCACCATCAAGAAGACCAGAAGAACAGGACCCCATAGGACAGTGCGGGGTTCCACAGAGTGGTGATACTTTTTCTATTAATTTTTCTCTGTCAGTGTCTTCCTTCCTCTCCCTCTGCCCCACTTTTCCTATTTCTTTCTATCTGTCTCTGCCTCACATTTACTGTTAAATAAAATCCATACTATTGGCTTTTGGTCTAGTGCACCTCAATTTAGGCAGAGGCATCTCTAATAATTTTAATAACCGGGTCATAACAGATACCAAGTAGAATCTTGAAGAAGATAATAAAACACATTTAAGACTCTTGAATCTGTATCTTATAGTATACCACTCTAGTCAATGTTCAATTCCTAAATGTGAAGAGATATTATGAAAAAAGAAACCCAGTCAAACAAACAAAAAATTTTATTTGTAGAAAGCTTTTTAGAAATTCCTATTTTTCTCCACTACACAGGGAAATCTATACGTGAATTTCAGCATCTCAGTGACATGTTTAAGTATAGCCATAATGGATACAGATCTTGACTTTTTGGATAAGTGACTTTAAGCATTATTGTGTCTTTTACAATATATAAAGTTGGGCTCTTTGTGGAAGCAAGGCTTTTTGCAGACCTCTTTGGTCTATGAGGAATCTGTATCTTTTTCCTTGTACTTACTATATGTGATAGACAAATTCTTAGAGTAATACAAGTCTCACATATCTCATGTAGTGTTTATCACAAATCTAGAATAATAAGGAAGCTAATATTAAGCAATGATCTCTGCAATTAATATTGAAAACTAAGGCAATCAGAAATCCAGTTGTCTGTATTTCTCTTATCATCAAAATTAAAAAGAATGAATCTTTGGTGATGAAACTGTTTAAAAGACAAGATATTAAAACACTTAATGTCCAGGGTTTAAATATACAATGAAGAAGATGAGTTTGGGTTAAAAAAATAAGTAACATTTGTCACATACACAGAGGCAGGAATGTTAGGCCCCTTACTAGCAAGAAAAGAGAGAAACTGGAAAAACAAGAGCTACAAGAGTAGCTTTGTTTACCAAGTGTTTTACCACTTTGGATATGACATTTACAAAAGCTATAGCATTTGAATGGAAATCAGTCAAGGATAACAAACAGGCATGTGAGACAGACTAATAAAAGGATAATTTTTCTGCATTTTAACAGGCTTTTGTTCATCAGTGAAGCTCATCATGAATGAGTGGAGAGAAAAAAGACAATGAACTACTAGAAAAGGGAGAGACTAACAAAGAGTTTAAACAAATATTATGAAAACCAGAAAGCAACAAACAGCCTACACAGCTGCCTACCTGCCAAAAAAGTGCAAGTAATTGGAATGCTCCTATCTAAATTGAGTGCCTGGTTCAGTTGTTGAATGTTCCTTTATTAGGTGTTAGGAAATTATATCACTAAACAACCAAAGAATTGCTACATAACAGCTGAGCATTCTGTAAAAAGTGCAAATGTAATTGAGTGTTTTACATAACAAAAACACTCCTGAAAGGAGATAAAATGTACTGAGTAATTAATTTTTTGTTTATGATACTTGTGCTGCATTCCAATGCTTGATCAACAAATGCAAAATAAGAGAAGCCTTTATGGAACTTACAGAAAGTACCAAAACTAGAAAAGAAAAAATAAATAAGAGGCACAGTAAAATATTGGTCATCTTATTTTTATTTTAAAATATGAGCCTTCTAAGAAAGACAGAAGGAATTCATTGTTAAACATCAGGGGGGCAATACAAAGTCAAAATATAGCCAGGTGCTTCAAGGTTCAATGTAAAAGCCATTCATTTATCCCAGGAATTAAATTTGTCAGAGCAATGAATGATAGCCATTGTCTGGCACATCTCCCTCTTTTATTCCTTCAACCCATTAAATGAAAATCTGACATCAATCAAATCAAGGATCTTCAACATGGAAAGAATCAAACGAAGGGATTCATTTGGCTTTCAGACTGATTAATTTCAGGAGCTCTGTGGATTTGGGTTTGAGGAACTGAGCACTACACTGTTTAATACTGGCAGAGAATGCATCTCTATAAATTAAAAAAAAAAGAAAATCATATCTTTAACAAATTTTAATTACATTTTAGTTTGGATAAACTGAATAAACAACTACATAATATTATTTCTAGAATATGCAAGGGCACAGGAGGTGGTCAGGCAACCTCTGTGTTACTGGACTCATGTGGCTATTAAGTTATTTGAAGACTGGTGCCTTTTCTTAGCTACTCAGTCATACCATGTTTAATTATTTTAAGATATAGCAGACACTCAAAATTAAAATGTTAATTGAAAAATAAGTATGACCATGTACAACTGTCAATGTTCATATGCACATATACATTTTTAATTTATTTATATGTACTTGAATGTAGGCATGCACTCTCTAAAAAAATTTGAAGGTTCTAGTATTTTGTTACAATTTATCTAGGAAGTATGATACAGATTTTTGGTCACTTTAAACTACTTTAATGATGGAGGAGTTAAAGTGGAATGATTAATCTGTCTTCTTTTAAGCTAGCCTGCTTTCTAATGGTGAGGTGCTGCTGTGTACCAAAACATTTAGCATCTTGAATGGACCACTACTAAGCATAATGTATCCTCTGTTTTCTATAATTAATGACATTCTTATTGATCACAATAGATACATTATTTTTCAGACAACTGATCTCCATATGTCAGCATTCAGTACTGATAATATATTGTCAGCAAGTCAGTATCAACTCAGTACAGAAGAGCAGTTGAATTGTAGCTGCTTTATCATAAACTTACAAATGAATAATTCATTCTGCTTATTGCTTCTTCTAGTTTCAGTCACTCCACAATAAATTATCCAGTAACTCTTTTGCAACTCACAAAGTTTAATAGCAAAATATGAATGAGCTGGGTTTGCTGCATTTTTTCCTTGACATTAGTTTCCACGGCTAGAGTCAAGACTCAATATTTTATTAGTGACCTGTATGAAACCGGGGGGGGGGAGAAATTTGATTTAAAAAATCAGGAAAGCCCTGTTAGTTAGATTAGCTCTTTCTGAAGTGTTTCTTTATGGATCAGATTGAGTATTTGGGGACTAAATTGTTCTAACGAATTATTATAATGTATTATGCTTCTTTTTTCACCTAGAAAGAAATGAAAACTCTTAGAAGAAAATTGTCAAGTATGACAAGATATATAAAGTTTAAGATCAATAACTGTTCAAGATGCATTGTCTGGGAGAGGGGTGAGTATACAACAATAGCAAAGAAATATATTTTAGATGATGAATATCATGTTCTTTAATATGGCTTCAATAAAATAAGAGGTTAATGAGAGTCTTCAAATCCAGGCAAACTTTTTGACAAGAAACTATCAGCCAAATTAGTGGTTTATATATTTGAAGATGGGAAGAAAATGCATTATTTTACTTTAATTTCCTTATATATTCTCAAATACAGTTTCATACCCGTTATGCAATATTTGCACTAGAATATATTACAGTGGTACAACTACAGTATGTCTGTCTTGAAGTGGTGCACCCTCATTGTATTCAGGTATGAAAGTGTTCAGTCCAGTTCTATTTTCAATGTACTCACGCAAGAAAAAATCATAAAAAGTTAATTTGAAATTAAATAAAATATATGAGTTCAAATGTATCTGGTAGACTATTTATAGTTTCTTGAAGTTTTTCAAAAAACAAGCTAAACAGAACATGTAAAGAACACATCTCTCCTTAGTTCTCTTCTGCTTAAAGGCAATCTGCCAGTCTGCTAGAAGGCTCAGTTTTCACATGTATATGAGTGATTTTGGATATACTAAACCAGTATTTCTTCCCTCTCTGAGTGACAGTTTGTGACTTTAAAGACATATGCTTCTTCCATTAAAAGAGTATGTTTTGTTTCCAGGACTAAAAATATTTTCTCTCATAAGCAGTGCTTAAGATGATGTGAAAGTGCCCTGCTTTTCTTCCTAAGTGGCTAAAAATAATTCTGATCAAAGTTAAATCTTTAAGCTGGGAAAAAAAAAATACAGAAAATTAAACTTGGAAGTTTGAAGTACAACTGATTCACGGGAAAAACTTAAGGTCATGAGCCCTGGAAACTGTTTTTTTTTTCCCATGGAGCATGACACAGATGTGAAATGTTCTTCAATTTACTGACCCAACAGTTCTCAAAATGGATGTGGCCATCTAGAGCTAGTCAATGATTATTGGATCATGAAAGTTATTAGTCAGAATCCTGAGCAGTATAAATTACTGTGTGCACAGATATATTTGCAAATACCTGTGTTTTACAACATGTATCGTAGCTCCCACTATGTAAACTACAGGTGTGGGCTCCTGTTGTCAGTTTGCAGTCTAAGCTTAGATTGGACCCAAAATTATATCCTAAAATTGACCTCTAATGTCCTAATTAGAAAAAGTAATATTGCCATAAATCAAAAGCCAAACAATAATATAATCTAAAACTATTTCAGCAAGGGGTTCTACTTAGATTTTCTTCCTCCTTAGATGTCTCAAAGGAGATGTACTGACCTAAAACATTTGTCGCCTCCATTTTTCTTCAAGTGATTGCATTCGCAATGTTATAGATAGTCCCTGCTTGTTATTGTGTTTTACAGAATGATAATACTCATTTTGTAAGCAAAACGTTAGAATTATATTTTAGGTTGACAGAAAGGTAGGCATAAATGTAGAAAAGCACTTTTTATTTCAGATTCTATCCTTTAGGTTCATTGTTAGAAAATTAAATACAAAGACACATATAGAAATATATCTATAAGATATATGTAAAATATATATATACATAATGCTGGTTATTAAAAAAACAAAGCAAAACAAAACAAAATGGTATTCATAGTACTCTGGTATGCAGAAAAAAAGACTCTTTGTCTAGAAACTCTTTGTCTAAAGACTCTACCTATGAGATGTTTTCTGGCTCACTCAGTATATCTTAAGGTAGAAGTAGTTAGTTTATTGTAGAAGATATTTCACATACTGAAGAAAATTATTATATTATCAGTTACTTCAAGCTGAGACATCCATGCCTTGTACTTCTTACTTTGAAAAATCTTTTGTATTTTACATTTAAAATACACAGATAGCATAGTCTCAAAGATGTTGCAGTCATTTGCTGAAGCTGAATCACAATATTAACCTGAATACCTACATTATTTTTATGCCAGAGATCTTGCATTACACATAAAAAAAATATTTGAGTATCATCAGATCCTTAGTATTTTAACTCAGTCTCTGCAAATTCATGTTGACTTGTTTCTGATGTGTTTAAATTCAAATTAAGGAAAGAAAAATACAGGTTGGTGTACGATCTGGGAAAGACAGGTGACATGGTCTGAGGGGTAGAGACACAAAAAGAAGGAGGGTTGCAGAATAATATAGTCACATTTTATACCTGTCTCAGGGAACTATAAGCTATCTGCAGGAAACAGTAATTTTGATACATTTCATATGTCTTTTTCAGGTAGGAAAGTCACTTTGTCAGATGATAGCCTCTTTCCTTGATGATATAGTTGTTCACCCTCCTTAAATGCTCAGTAAGGAGTTGGAGGTTTGTCAGTTAAATATATGACAGTGTTATGACTCGTGATAACATGTGCAATGGCACAACTTACCTGAGGTGTTAAAAATCATCTCTCTGCCAAAGATGTGAAGTGGCATAGTGCTCATTCCACTGCTGGTTTGCCTGTCCTGTAATTGATATTTTTGCAACAGTTGTATCAGTGATATAATTTTGCACCTTTTATACAGTTTTCATCCAGGTCATGTGACAGCCTTAAGAGGCACCATTGTATTTATCCTGCAAGAAACAAGAAAAAGATGAATGAATCCACTCAAAGTCCACCTTAAAAATGTTGATCTCATCTGGCCTGTATTTAGTTAAACAGTATTCTCAGACACAGTAAGGACAGACTTTTACCTTCAATACTAATGTTGTAACATTCAAATTGTAGAAGAAAAACCTCAGGTAAAATCTGAAAGTGCCTGTAAACAGTGAGTTTATTGCATCTGTCCATATTCCAAAGAGTTTTGAGAAGGTAAGAAAAAGTTCTGTTTTGAAAATGATACCTTGAATGTTAAGAGAAATTCTTAACTCAAAGAATGAACATGTTTCCCCTAAAAAAAAGCAGAATATTTGATATGCTTATGGCCATGAGAAATCAAAAGATCTTTTTTTAGTTAACGCTATCCGATAGATACTGGCTTGTTCACTGCTATGAAAGTAATTGGAAAACTTCTGCTGATTCCCATAGGAGATGAAAGTAACTTTTGTGCAATAATGGAAAAATGATTATGGGAGTATGGAATTAGCTTCCTAGAAAAAGGAAAGTCATACCTGGAATAAATCTGCATCTTTACTGAGGATAGCATCAATGTTTTTGGAAGTACGTTACTTGCAACATCTAACTGTCTTTTAATGCAAAG
>WEIV01013776.1:162061-197752 GCA_013390005.1 Calyptomena viridis
ACACTGGGCAATGCAGTCAGCTGCAAGTTCAGTGTGACTTTCACTGCCCAAGTTATTTTAGCTGTCTGTATTAAATACCTTGGAGATATAACACAAAACTTCTTACAGACATTTTGAACTTACACTGAATATAATTTATTAATGAATTTAGTTGTTTAATTTTTTGCCTATAATTTATTCATAACAAATCATGTTTAAAAGTACTATTCTAAGTTTGTTACTTTGCTAACGTGATTATTTCTTGCTTTTTTTTTTCTTTTTTTGTGGCTCTTTCAAAACTGGTACAATCATTCAAATTCTTATAAATGTAATATGTTCTATATTAAATTTGAGCTATATTTGGGGAAGAAAAGTATGTATTTTAAAGGGGGAAANCATGAGAAATCAAAAGATCTTTTTTTAGTTAACGCTATCCGATAGATACTGGCTTGTTCACTGCTATGAAAGTAATTGGAAAACTTCTGCTGATTCCCATAGGAGATGAAAGTAACTTTTGTGCAATAATGGAAAAATGATTATGGGAGTATGGAATTAGCTTCCTAGAAAAAGGAAAGTCATACCTGGAATAAATCTGCATCTTTACTGAGGATAGCATCAATGTTTTTGGAAGTACGTTACTTGCAACATCTAACTGTCTTTTAATGCAAAGTGTGATGGTAAAGGTCCAAAAATATAAATGACTGTTGTGATATTGAGCACTGAATTGGTGAAACTTTTCTCTGCAAAGATGTAATTTGCAATCTTTATTCTCAGCTGAGAGGTACCTTAGCACTGGGCTCACTTTAGGCAAAATACTAAGGAGAAAGGGAAGTGCTCCCACAAATCCGACCTTCACCTGAATTTGAACATGCATCTCTAGCTTCTAATTAGGCATTAAAGGAAAAAGTGGAATCTACTCTCTGTATAAGAGGTAAATGGCAAATAAATTTCCAAGGGAAAGAGGAAGCCTGAACTTCAGTATTTCTTAATATTTAGGGATCTGAATGCACACCTTTTAAAGGAAAATCATCACTGTGCTGTCTAGGCTGATCCATTCTGTGGATGCAAGCTGAAAGAGGAAGAACCACAGCTCAAAGACACTGGGCAATGCAGTCAGCTGCAAGTTCAGTGTGACTTTCACTGCCTGAGTTATTTTAGCTGTCTGNTTACAAATGAAATGTTATGATCAACGCCATTAGACTTACACAACAAACAGAATTAAGAAATTGCTTGAAATCGGTGCTTTCTGCTTATTTTGCTTAGGCTTAGGCTTCATTTGCTCAGCAATGTTTTGGGGAAGATGAAGATTGTCACAGACAACTCTGTTGATTTCATAAACTGACATTGACTCATATTTTCCTATTGGGTTTTAATTTCAATTTGTTTTAAAATGAAAAGAAGAGAAAGGTTAAAGGCAACTATGATAGGTACACTGCAGGAAGCATTTGAATTTTTATATCAGAAATGTTTTGAAACATTTGCAAATATTGTAACTCTTTTCTGACTCAAACTTTTGTAAAATGTAAAAGACCACAGCGTGCCACACTGATGACACACATTTACATTTTTTAAACTAAATGTTGTAATAGATATACAACACAATGTCTAGTGTAATTTCATTTGAATAGTGCCCTTTAACAACACGTGGGAACATCTAGATAAAAACCAGAAAAAAATATGGAAACTTCTTTCTGAGTAATTAAACATCTTTCCATTAAGAAAATACAACACTGTATTCTAAGTATGAATCAATCTACTCAGAAGAGAGGTGGTTTCTTGAAATGTAAAAGAAAAAAAAGGTCTATTTTATTATTGAAGTGTTTCTATATATACAATGTAAAGCAAAAAAAGGGGGTAATTTTGGCAGTAAAATAATCTCTAATAATAATATTAAGAACCAACAATGTTGAAATTATCATTCAGATATGAGTACTGTTGAAGATCTGCTCCAGATATATCAGGAAATAACTACACAATGTACTAGAATACAGCCACATTGTTTAAGAAATATAAGCAATTTTTTACAAGGTCAAGAGGCAAAATAATTTGGTTTGGGGAATTATTTTCTAGTAGATGCATCTCATCTTTCAAGATCTAGTTAACCAGCAGTTTAGTAAACTCTATTTTCTTTTTATTTTCCCTCAAATTAGACTTATAAGACCACGTGTTTCACCTATTGCTTATATTATTTTTCACCTGGACAAGTATTCCATGATTTTTCAGTTTTTTCTATGTGGGCTGTCTCCCTGAATTTCCAAGTTAATCCATGCAACTTGGTCCTAAACTTATTTAACTTTACAATCACAAGGTAATTCAACATTGTGGTAACTTGTTAGCTTAGCTGCCTCAATGCCTATAATTGGAGAAAAAAGATAAGCCTGTTTTGACCTTGGAAGAAGCCCATGTTCTTAGCAAGTGCATGAATGTTTTGATGAGTGTTCTAAATTGAGGTAGAAAACAGCCTTGAGATCTTGTGAGAAAGGGTTTAAATTCAACATAAACTTTATTTGAACAAAATACATAACTCTATAGGATTACAGACTTTCAGTTTGCCTGTTTCTAGGAATTAAATATCTAATTTTGTGGTTTATATCTGATTAAGCAAGTTGCAATATTTAGTTCCATAAACCTCTTTTTATGTCCGACATTTGAAATGCAGGGTGACATCTTAAATGTTACAGAGCCTAGTTTCAAAATTTAATCACTGTTTGAATTCACTGTTACATTTACCACATGGTTTGTTTTGTACCTGTCTACCATGACTTGTCAATTGATGGAGTTAATGGCACAATCGAGAATTACCTTTCTTATATCGAACAGCAGTTTTTAGAGCAACCAAGAATGATAGATGTGATTTATTCCAGACCAATGCATCCCATTCTTTTTTAGTTTACAGTTGTGAGAAAATACCTTTGACACAATAAAAATTGGAACTCATCTGCTGAAGGATGAGTGATAGAGGTCCCTTAATGTACAAACATGCAAAGCGTATCATCACTCACTAATGCAGAGAACTGGGGAACTGAGGAAGTACAGGGTCTTACCATGAAACAAAGAGTGTGAACTGTGAATAAGGCTATAGCAAATGGAAATGTTTCTGTTTGTTTTGGATTTTTTGCCCTGAAAACTTTCAAAAGACACATGCATCTCTTTTATTGGATCCCAATATTTATTCTAACATAAATACTGGAAAATGAAAGCTTAGCAAAGCATAGAGCCTTCAGAAATTTAGTGGCTTATATAAATACAGATAAATCACATACAAATTCAGCCCAAATAGTCTTTTAAATGCTTTATTGAAATAAATATTTAACTCTTCAAAGCAGGCAGTGATTTGAAGTTCAAATATTTATGTCAGAAAATAGATTAATAAAATAATAAATAATCTAGGTGTATTTGCCTTAAAAAACCCCAACAAAACTAAAACATAAAACAAAAGCAAACAAACAAAACCCCAACAACTCCCTCCAAAATATATAAAAGTAAAAAATATTCACCCTAAAGAAGAAAAAAGATCTTGAAGTGTTTAGATATATTCTCTAATGTGGGGATAAATATGACTAAGACTTACCCCTAGATATGCAGAAAAAAAATTATCTGAATTTAACTTGTGCTTGAGTATTTCATTGACTCACCCTGACTCCAGTTAAACAAGAAAGCAATAAAGTGTACACTTCAAGAACACAGAGAAGCAACTCACCTTTCTGTAGTACAGATTAATATGTAGATGCCAATAAAAAGCTGGTGAAAGATTAACAAAAATTCGAAGGACATCTTCAACTTGAAACCAAGTGGTTATCCTGCTAGAGCTGGAGAAAGTCATGAGCATTTCTTCCCAGACTTTAGAGAATGTCAAGCTTGTTTTACTTTGATGATTTAGATCCTTTTATTCATGTACGAATAACAAAATTATTTGGGAGACTAAGTGGGTTTAGTATCCATTTATACTTGAGCTGGAAGAGAATATGATTAGCTGATGACAACTGACTTATATCTAGAACTCCCACTTTGGTTGAAAAACAATTTTAAGTTAATAAAATATCTTAATCATAATACGAGTTCTCTGAAGGTAAAACTACGTCTACTATGTTTTTACATGATCACAACAAATAAAGACAAACTTTAACCTAATTTTTGTATGATGAAAAGAATCTGTAATTTTCTCAAATTATATTTCTAATTCTATTAACTTGTGTTATTGTTCATGCACAAATCCAAACAACTGTCAAATCAGTAACATCCTAGATGAATGCTTTGGTGAATATTAGAAATAATATTCTGATGTGTCTAATCAGTTACTGAAGGGCAAAGCAGTGTGGGACTACACTAAAGGAGTAACTATAGTCTGCAACTATTGTATCAGAATTTAGAGCACATTATTTTTGGACTATAGTGCTATATAGTTGTGAATGATCAGAAAAACAGTAGTGAGCATAAGGACAGTGGAAATTTTAAAGAATCATTCGAAGTGCTTTCACATGAATATGACATATTGCATGGCAAATTCTTACTAATGTACCCCAAAGCACTGAGGGACATGAAAGGAATACCTGCTCTATCTGTAATAGAAAATCAAAATTCCAGCTGCAGTTGAGCATGCATAATATCTCTTCATGTTGCATCAACAGACATTTGAACAATACTATTTTCAGAAAACTATGCAGAAAGATTTTATTCAAAGATAATTTATAGTATATACAATGGCACCTGTTGATCATCAGAGATTATGTTTAGGATAACAACAGCAACGACACAAGTTTCTTAGTGTAGTGAGACTATTTAGTAATAATTTATATTACAGGTGTTCGGATAAATTCCTTAAATAAGTTTAAAGAGCTTAATTTTACTGATTCCGACTATAGACGCTGAATGTTTAATATTAATTTGGGTACATCCAATAGTCATGAGTGGATGGTTTATGCACTAGATAACTTACATAGGAATTCATGACAGGGACCAGGAATGAGAGGCAAGTTAGCATCATTTCACTACTACTCCTATTTTGAAGGCAGGATGGTAAAATGAACAGGCAGAAAATATGGTAGTGCCTCAAATCCCAATCATTTCCTTTGAACTGTTCCAAATTTTGAGGCAGCAATTTAATAACTTCTCTTTTGTAAGCATGAAAAAAAGTGTCTACAGACATCCATTACAGTCACTCCTGAGCATAACATAGATTTTGGTGTTACAGTTTTGGTGCCATGTGTATTCTGGATCTGAGCTGAACTGCACTTGACTCATCCAGGATTTAGGATTTCTGAATCTTAACTGATAGTCAGATATGGCTTGCATAGGGTTGGTTTGCAACTTAGAGTTGCAATTCCGCCTAGAATCTCTGACTAAACAGAAAAAAATTGCCTCTTAGTCTATGACACTACAGTTAGAACAACATAGCATTCTCATTGTGGTAATAATGTTACATCTCATTTTCATGTGGGGAGATATATATTCAGTTATTAAGTACTTTTATCTCTGTATTGCCACATTTACACCAGATTCTGCATTGATTGTGGACTTGATTTCATAGCATTGTTTGTCTATGCATACATTTTTGCTAATACAATTAAAATCAAAACATTGTAGGTCACAAGAAATCCTTATCTCCATTTGTCTCCAGTTTGACTGCTATAAGCATTATCACGACTGTGGATCCAGGACTTCCGTGGGAAACAAGAAGTCTTCTTTCAAACTGTTAAGCAGGGTTAGGCACAACAGATGTATTTCTTTAGGGTGTTCATGAATTAGTAGCTCAGGGAAAAACTGAATTCAAATAAACAGTGTGGATCATCAGTAGAATAAACTATAAATATTTCTCATCCAAAAAAAGTTTCAAACTAGTGTTTAAACATGTTAATTACCTTCAGTTAATTGGCAATCCAAAGTTGAACTTCAATGACACAGTGCTGATTTACATCCATTGAGCATCTGGTTTATAACACAACAGTTTACACAACAATGCATATATGAAGAGTCTGTTTCCTGAAGACCTTATGCTGGAAAGATACAGCAAAGTAATAAACATCATAGCAAAAAAAACCCAAACCAACCTACAAAACCAAACCAACCAACCAACAACAACATAACAAAGCAAAATTGTCTTTTCCTTCAGAAGTCTATTCTTGGATGAAGTAAAAATCAATTTAGCAGCACTCTCAATTAAAATAATGTGTTTAGGCAATTCTTGTCTGTTAGAGATTTTCCAGACTTCTTACCATTAAGATGACATTTCTAAGATAGATGTGACATGTTGCTGCACAAAAGAGGCAGATTTCCTTGAACCTTTATACTTGATCAGTCTATGAGTACCCCAGGGAAGATAAGACCATTGTGCACTACCAGTCTGTCAGTGCCACTGAACACCCACTGTATAGGTGGGTTGTATTGTTCAATCATTCTATTCAGAGTCACACGCTCACAGCATCCTCACTCTTAGTTGGTAGATTTTCAATTATTTCAAGTGTGTTATCCGCTGCTGGCTGCTGCTAGGACCCTTTATGGACTCACACTAACAGTTTACAGACTAACACACTTTATTAACAAATACATTGATAATAGAAGATATCAGTGACGGGTTAAGGTTTGGACGTTTCCTTTGATAGTAACTGACAGCAAAAATGAATCTGAAGTGGTATACAGGAAAAATGTAATCACCAATAAAAGTCAGCTCAAGATGATCACTCAGAACACATAGAGCATGGCTCTTACCCAGTAAGCGTCCCTATGTAGAAGAAGACAGGTGCAGTCCATAGACTGTTTCCAGAAGTTACAGTGGAGTCTTCTCTGACCTCCCTCCACACTTAAGCTACATTTATGTCATTTTCTTTGTAAGGAATGGAAATGGTAAAGTTACAATTGATGTAATTCCATGTTTAGGTGGAGTCTGAGTGACTTTAGTCATTAAAATATGTAAAGCATGAAAAGTGATATGCATTTTTGAATTACTGAAGCAAAGTTCAGCTTCCTATTATTGTCTGGATCATTCCTTTGACCTAGTTCACACGAGCTGCATTATTTTCAATGTAACATAACCACACTTCTGTGTTGCTCCATCTTTTGTTTCATATCAGCATTGATTTCAACAGAGCACTGCACCTTCATGCCACTCCATTCTTTGTTTCATGTCTCCCTTAAGGGTAGTTCACCAAGCTCCTTCAGTGTCCCTGCCCTTAAGGTGTGCAGATGGTTTGTCCCTGTGTGCTATAGACAATGCGGCAATCCTTATTCCTGAATTTTGTCTTTGGTTCCTACACATGCACTTAATTTTTACCATGTCCTTGATGTATTTAAACATCTCTGGTTTTCATTTATATAAAATTCTTTACCGGGACTACTAAATTTTGTTATTAATTTTCTCACTGAAAGTGTGCATTTCGACCACAGAATTGTTGGTCAGGATTGCAGAAAAATGCAGTAAATTAGACATTTACTTTAAAACTTCCCACCAAGAAGATAAAGAACTATTGGTCCTTTCCCTCTTTAAATTCTATTCCTCCACAGGGAGAAAGCACTTTAATGATTATTCAATGCCTTTCCTTTCTACTTTTTTCAACCCTATTGAATTGTAAACCATTATGTAACATCAACATAGTTTGAATTCTCTGCGTGAAGAAATGGCCCTTGATATTTGTTCAGAATTTGTTTTTTCTTTCTTAATTTATGTCTTTATCATATAACCTGTAAATCTCAAGCACACATAACTTTTTTTCTAGAAAAGAACTTTTGTTGTTCAATATTCTTTCAAATGTCTTATTATAAAGCATTTCCATGTAGACAGAAAGGTTGCCTACACAAAGGAAATCAACACATTTTCCTACATTTTGCACAAAATTTTCTTCACAAAACTTGATAAAACTGGTCAGGATAAGGGCAGGGAAATTGGTTACCAGTTGCCACCACGGCCTAAAATGACTCAACTTTGAGAAATTAATTTATTGAAAATCAAGGAGACTAGGATAATGACAAATATGAACAAATATAAAAAAAAATCTTTTTCATATATATAAAAATATATTTTATAAAAATATGTCCCTCTTTTTATATACAAAAATATCTCCCTCCCCATCCCTCTCTTCTTCCCTGGCTCAACTTCAGTCAAGAGTCATCTACCTCCTCCCTGTGACTGGTAAAGTAGCATAGGGGATGGGTTGCTCAGTATACAGAGCACTGTCACTACCACTCCTTCCTCTTCACACTCTAGTCTGCTGTGGAGTCCCAGCCTCAAGGGACAGTTTTTCATTAATTTCTCCAATGTCAGTAGCTCCTATGGGAGTTCTTCAATGACTGTTCTAGCATAAGTTTTTCCAAGAGGATACAGTCCTTCAGGAATGAAATGCTCTAGTGTGACTCCTCCGTGGGGCCAGGATCCTACTTCAGTATGGGCTCTCTGTGCTACAGTTTTCTTCAGTGCACATCCATCTTCCCCAGTGTAGGGTCCTCCACAGGCTTCTGGTGGATATTGCTGGACCATGGACCTCCTTGGGCTGCAGACAGACAGCTTGCCTCACCATGGGTGGCAGGGGATCCCCTCCTTCTTCCTCCTTGAAAGACTCTGGAGTCTAAATAGTTGTTGCTTTCACATGTTCTCACTCCTCTGTCTCACAGCTTCAGCATTTTTTTCCCTTCTTGAGTATGTTATCACCAAGATGCCACCAGCATCACTAATGGTCTGAACTTTGACAAGTGACAAGTCCTTGGAGCTGGCTAGAACTGTCTGTGTCCAACACTGGGGCAGTTCCTGGCTTCAGAAGCCAATCCTGCTACCTAAACCTTGCTGTGTAAACCAAACGCACTAAAACAAAAACAAAGCAAAACGCCCCCACCAAAAAAAAACCAAAAAACAAACCACAACCCCAAAAAATACCTCCTACAAACCAAACCACAGGAAACTGAAAAAAAACGAAATTAAAAGAAATTTTGAATCAGATTCATAAGCAGAAAATATTTTGTTCCCTTCTTGCTGAAAAGAGCACTGAACTCTTTTAATGTGAGTCAGTCTCACTTTCTGACTCACAATTTTCTGAACCACTATCAAAGATTCAGAACATCAACCAAAAAAATAAAAAGCATGAGCCTTTGAGATCTTTTGTTACTCTCAACAAGTTTACTTACAGATTCAAAGTGGAACCAAATTATCCATGGCTGACTTGCAACAGATGAGGATCTGACAGATAAATTCTGAGGAACTGTGTGAAGGAGGATGTTTCACCAGTTCTGCAAATGAAACCAAACCAAACCAAATCAAACCAAAGCAAAATTTAAAACCTTAAGGTTAAATATATGGTAAAGCATGCAATACAAATTTATTTGTTTTGTATACCTTCATCTGTTTCAGATTCACAGTAATTGGCCCCTTTTTGAAGGTAATTCCAAATGTTCCTCAGGACGGAGTCAATTAAACTCTCATATCTGACACATATCAAGCTACTACTTCACAAAGCTTCCTTATAAATCCTTATGCTTGTACAAAGCTTATCTGCTATGATGGAAGACAAGCAAAAGAATATAGCTACTAGTCAGTGTCCTCAGATAACAGAAGAGTGCTCTGGACTTCTTGTGACTAAGTCATCCTTCTACTAAGGCATGCTTTGCCATATATTCCTCAAAAAAGTGACCTTTATGACTTAGAAGTCTAGACAAAGACACTGCTGAATTCAGATCTCCTTACTCCCAAACAAGTCCATTAATTCTTTTATAACACAAGTTCTTTACATCTGATTACATCCTTCAGCTTAAAAATAAAGTGAAATAAAAAATCTAGCAGCACTTTTTCCCAGTCTGTATGTACTAGGATTGTGCTAAGAGCAGCTCCCAAGCTGAGCCTTTCAGAGGAGCCGGTTTCCTCTGATAACTGTCTAACTCTTAGCCTTTCTTTAATTCTAGTCAAGGTCTAACAAAAACACACACAGAACATTCAGGCCAGAAGTTCTGGGTCTGTACCTGTTTTGTGGTTTTAAGTAGCCAGAGTTTTTTATTAGCTGGGGGGGGCTAGGAGAGAGGCTTCTTTAAGAAGCTGCTGGAGTTTTNAACAAAGAAAACCTCTGATTGTAAACCCCCCCCACACACCAGCCTTCCCGAGCTGTTGGGGGAAGGTGAAGGATCTTAAAAGGGAGAGGTGGGGGGAGAAAGGTGTCTGTAGCAACTATCAAACTTCCCACTTTTAAACTCTTAAGTTCTGATTTTAGTAGTAGTAGTAGTTAATACTTAATATTCTAAGTTAGAGCCTGTTTTGCTTGTGAAATAGTTAATGAACAGTTGCTTGTAATCCTTATCACAAAAGTTGAAGTTTTTTCCTTCTCTGAGAAATTTTGGATCGATGTGTGGGCTCTTGGCATTTTAGCCGGAGTCAAACCATAACAGAAGAGGGGCTGCAATGTCTAGCAAAGAGATAGACACCTATTTAGGGTGGCTGAGGAGCTGCTGGGGAAGGAGATCTGTCACTGTGGCGTTGGAATTGTGTTGCTTTCTTTTGACCTCATCAAATTTAGGCAATAACTTTTTAAAACAGGTTTTAAACAAGTTTTCCAGCTCATCAAAATTCATAGAATTACATTGCCTACATATGCAGTGCATTGTTAACAGTGGAACCATGGTCAACAATCATATAATGCTGAAGCTTATTCTATTCTACAATAAGCCCTTTTTATCTTTTACAGAACTGTAGAAGGAACTAGAAAGAGCAAACTAGACAAATGGGATTTGGGGTAGGGAAAGATTTCTTTTTTTAATTTCAATATTCAAGATAATGTCCAAAGAGATTTTATACCTTTAGTTCAGATCAAAATAGTCGTGAAGTCCTGTGGAAGAAGATTGACTGAGGCAATGTAAAGAATAACCACAAACAATGTTACAAGATGAAATGAAGTGTCATACACTACCACAGGGGTCAGAATCAAGTAAAGAAGCATTTGGAGAAAAAAACTTGAAAAACACACAGTTTAATTGGAAAAAATCTAAAGTAGGTATTACGTAGGAAGATAACACATGGATGATAATGTAAAACAGCAATAATTGAAAACAAATTTTCAGTATGACTAAAATTGGTCAGAATATTTGCACTGAGTTTATTATTTTTTAAGATGTGTCAAATTGTATATTATATCAATATCCTAGTAAAAAGTGATTTTCTACATCTTATTGAATACTAAATGTTTCAAAATTATTAAAATATCCTATTTTGACCTTTTACACACATAAAAAAATGATTAGCTTTCTGTGCAAAAATGTTAGCTAATTATGGGTGGCTTGTCATTTAGAAAGATAAAATTGCAACATTTGGAAAATGTCAAAATGAAATATTTCAACTAACTTAAACTAATGTAGGGGAATTATTGGTTCTTTTTTTTTTTAACTACTTGTCTCAGTTCTTAAAAAAAAAGAGAACATTTAACTTTTGAAAATTTTTCTGGCAGTATTGACATTTCTCTTACAGCTCTAAATGTGATATTTCAGGGGAAAAATAATCCAAGGTCAATGAAGATTTTGGCATGATATGCCAAAACACTAAGTAATCAATCATGAAGGTATTAGTCACTGTCTATCAGTTTTGTTAAAACTATGTCTGGAATACATTATAAATTTCTCAACATCTTGGTACCTGATTGGAAAAGGAAAAGGAACAAACTGAATGGAGATCAGAGAAGAGCAACTAACCTGATTAGATTTCTTGAGAAATTAATTTAAGATGAAAGGTCACAAACACCTAAATATTCACTACTTGACTAACAATATTCATAGCTATGCAGTAAATTAAAAAAAATATAAATCAAAACAGTTATACAACTATACAATGTCTAATTAATCTATGAGAGACATCTATGAGAGATATAATTGATGTTAGATGTCTGAAAGAGAAAAAGTAATAAGAAAAGAAAAAAGCTTAATATTTCTTGAACAATATTTACACCAACAACCACAGAAAGCATATTAAAAGCAAAATATGAGAAAAAAGTAGAACTTCTTTATTTAAGATGTAAAGCATCTTCAGGGAAAAAAAAAAAGAATTCTCTGAAGGGGAAAAAAAATCACTTTTGCGTAGTTCATCTCATAAAGCCTCACTCCAAAGCACAGAACTTCTCTAATTTTCTGGTCCTGATTAATGACAGGACAAGTGTGTTGGACTACATGTGTCCTTGATAGGAAATGTCTCTTGTACAACAAAAGAGGAGAGACACTACAACAGATTGTAGTGTCTACAACAATAGAGACTGTAATGAATATAGTGATTGGAGAAGATGTTTTCTGTAAATGCCTAGCAGAAAAATATAGGCTGAATTTTACAAGGTCTCTGAGTGAGAGTTCACCTCTTTATATAGTGTAACATGGTAAAAGTGTGCAAAAGAGTCTAAATTTATCTCTGTTTACTTCATCACTTACTTTTAGTTATATGGAGTCACATTATTCCTCATGACACTAATAACCATAAGACTTCTTTTGAAGCTAAGTCCAAAATCCAGATCAGTCCTTTCATCAAAGCACAGCTACCTTTCAGTGATGGAAGTTTACTGACCACTTCCTCATGACTACACTGGTCTAGAATGAAATTTGTGAAACAGGAAACCTCCAATTTCTTCTTTACCTATTAGTTACTACTAGTTAAATATGTTTCTTTGTGGGTTTGGGACTTTTGTTGGGTGTTTTTGGTTCTTTTATTTTTTTTCCCACCATTGGCTGGGTTTTTTGGTTGGCTTTTTTTGTTTGTTTTTATTTCTATTCTTTCCCCCCAGTCACCATCTTGAATTTGGAAAAGTTAAGTTACACACATATCTAGTCCATTATTTCAGTTAATTTTAAGACTTGGCCCCTTGCTTCCAACAAATGAAAGAGTTTCTGTACGTGTAGTTGTTCTGATTCTCATAAATTTCAAAAACAGTCCAAAGGAAAGAAATGTTAGGCATAAAATTCTAGACTTAAGTTTAGGTTTACATCTGATTTTTTTTCCTCCCAGAAAACTGTTCTTTTCTTTAACATCCTGCTTTTAATATTTCTGTCTGATATTTTCTAAACAGAAGTGTTTCCAGAGATACAGTGTGCTATATATGCAGTGTGAAATGAATTCAAATCTGATACATGCACCCTGCACAGATGCTCTTCCTTTGCAAAATTAATTGGTCACATTTGAAACATATTGGATTCATGCTGAGAGGCGTTGGTGGGATTTTGTCCAGAAGGAACTGGAAAATATCAGACCTATTTATTGATGCTTGAATATTAATAAATACAAACACCAGTAGTGTATATAGAATTGTTGGTTCATAAATGCTAAACAGTTGTTTATATTCTCCTGCTACTATTCACTGTGTATACATAACACAGAGAGAAAAGAACCCACCTAATAAATATTTCCAAGGAAAAGAGGGTGAAGGGAAAATCTATTTAGTAGTATAAGCAGCTTCTTGGGAGATAAGATAGTGTATACAACTTCTTGAAAATTAGAAAGGAATGATTAGCTATTATTGGTCTAATTTCTTTGTGTTGTTATGAGTACTTTACCTACTTGATTGCCTGACTGGTAGTTGTCACCTTACCACAGCACAATTTTTTCTTATGTCTCTTTCTTTTCTCCAGAGATTATTTACAATTTCTAATTCTTTCTTTGGCTCGCTGTCTTAGTTTCATATGGGACAGAGTTAATTTTCTTCTTAGTGGCTTGTACAGTGATATGTTTTGGATTTAGTGTGAGAATAATGTGGAATACAAACTTTGTGGTTTAGTCCTAAATCAAGGACTTTTCGATTTTCCACACTCTGCCAGTGAGCAGGTGCACAAGAAGTTGGGAGGGGACACAGTTGGGACAGCTGACTTGAAATGATCAAAGAGATATTCAGCACGATAGAACATCATGCTCAGTATATAAACTAGAGTGCGTTAGATGGAAGGTGCCAATTGCTATTTGGGAATGAGCTGGGGACCATTCAGTGGATAGTGAGTAATTGCATTGTACATCACTTGCAATACATTAATTATATTGATATATCTTGTGACTCTGCAAGAAGTTAATGACTGTCTTTAATGTGATAGGAGTACGTAAAAAAATATTTCAGATTGAGGCCAAAATCTTACTATAAGTCTCTCCACCTCTTTAAAGTCTCTGCATCTCTTGTCAATACTATTTTAGTCAATTCCTTCAGTCCCTCTTCATCTCTTGCAAAGCCTATTTCAATTAATTCTTTCATGTTTCCTTTTTTCTTAGCTTTTATTTATTATGTCATTATGCTCTTAGACTGATGCATTACATCATGTAATACAAAATAAGTATAACTGAGTTACTTTAGGGATAATAGCAAAAATGCCATAGTTGAAGTTGAATTGGCTCTTATGCTATAAATATTTGAAGAATGATTAATATCTTGCCAATTTCTAGTCTCATTTGGAAAAAAATTGAAATGAAAGTTGTAAATCTACATAAAGGGAAAATACTCTGAATTTATCACCTTTTCTAAAACCTCTCTAGAGAAAAAAATTCCCCTCTGTGCAGACAGAGAAATTCCCAACCAAGTTCTTGTTCAGCTTTTTTATTTCCTGAATTCTTTGGAGCTATGAAATGCTCATACTACCTTTTTTTCTTGGGTTATATCTTAGGACTAGTAAGACCTCACAATCATGATCTCCTATAAAACAAGAAAGATTTTTTAAATGAAAAATTCAACAGTTTCCCTCTATGAAATAGAAAAAGGAAAAATAAGAATTGTTACATTGTAGACAAGGTAATAGTGAGGTTAACTCTATGTAAAATCTCTTACAAACTATGTAGAACATTTACAAACACCCCTTTAGGCTGTTAAGCAAAATCTGGATTTGCACAAATAAATCTCCCTCTTCATTGTCTGTAAAAGGAGCTTAAAACAACTAAGTTCCCAATCTCTCTCTCTCAAAGAAGGTAGATAAATCCAGACCACAATGTCACAGTGGGGAACAATGGATAGAGTTAAAAATAAGAGTAGACGAATTAGAGGGTAAAAAGCAGCTGCTGCTCCCCCAAAAGAACATGGTCAACTTGACTCAAAGGTTCCCTAAATACTGATAAACACCTGCTAAGGGGAATACAATGGAAATAGGAGTAGTGTGGAGGCACTGTGGCCTCCTCCCACAAACATCCTGCAGGGAGGGGAACATGATGTTGCTTTGAAGTTCAAAGACTGTACCATGTCTGTCCACCTAGGGACGTGGACACCAAGAACAACTACCCCATTAAGCACTTATGACTAGAGTCACTCAAACTCCACCTAAACCCCCAAAAAATAGTATAAAAGTAAGTTGGAAGCATGGGAACTTGGAAGAAAGATTCCATTAAAACTGCAGGGACAGTCAACTGTCTGAAACTGTCTTCTGCCCCCCAGGGACACCTATTGGATAAGAACTGTATTCTACCTGCATTAAGTGCTGTTTTAAGACTAGAACTCGTGCTTGCTCTATAAGTTTAATAGTATATGGCTTTGTATTAAAGCTTGTGTTTGTGTGTGCTTTGTGACATTGGTAGATGTGCTTGAAAGGCATTTTTGCAGATAGAAACTATCACCGACGACTCATGAACCTTTTTAACCTGCCACAATTTGTATTAATAAAGAGTGTGTTATTCTCTACACTGTTTGAGTGTTCTTTATAAGATGCTAACAGTTGCCAGTGGCAGATAACACACTGAGAAGGCTCACTGAGGGGTCTCCCCCTTCTCCAGCCCTCACTGAAAGGGCAGTCAGAAAGTATGGTCTGATTTTGTGAATCTGTGGGGTGAAGGTCCCCTCCCTAACAGTACACTGACAGACTGACTGGACAAAAAGAGTTTTGGTTTCCCGGAGGCACTGACAGACAAATAAATTACTAAGGGTTGAAAGAATCTCCTCTTTCAAAGTGTAAGGCAAACTCTCTGCCCCATTTCACGTGAAGCAGATTAATATCAGAGAGATTAAATTGCTCAGGAGGAATACTGGCCAAAGAAAACTTGAGTGAGACCAACAGGTGATCTAACTTTAGCCCCAAAAGACCTTGAATCAGTGTGTTAATGTTTTCTTCTATTTTCTCCTCCCTTCTTATCATTACTTTAAACAATATGTAGATCAATTTAGAGAAGGAAGCAGTATAACTACATCTTAAAAAAACACCTGTAGTAATTTTTGAAGATGGTATATTAACATTTACCTCTGTTGTGGCATGAAGGAACTTGCAGTCACTGGTTTAATAAAATGTTTTATGGAATAAAACTCTTATAGGAATTTTGACAAGAATACACCCATTTTTTGTCCTTTCTGTTATTCATTATTATTTTGTTTATAAAATTTTGTGCCTTTTTTTAGATACTAGCACTTAAAACTTTTGTGGTGTTTATAGACATATGTTTGCACAAGCACAGCAATACATATCATGAATGAAAGGAGCTAGCACTGAACGCTGCATGAAGTTTGTCAAAATACAAGAGTTTTGTTAGAACACAAACCAGAAACTTGAATAAGGTAAAAAATCAGACTTGGACCAAATCGATTAAACACATAGTTTAAAAAATAAAGATTTCCAAACTTCAGTCTCTCCTTCCATCTTGCTGACAGATATGGCAAATTTCAGAATTTCAAATATTCTTATTGTAAGCATAATAACCTCCTCGTCTATAAGATTAGATTTGGCTCTGCTGTCAGCATCTGCTTTCTTCACTGCATTCAGCATATGTCATTATTTGCCCTCTCTGCTTTTTTATGCTTGCCTCACCTGTAATCCTGGAGCTTCCCTCTACTGTGCATGCATCTATTAACCCAGGAAAGTAGAATTTTTCCCATTCCTGTTGGTCCTGCTCGCCAAAGCACGAAGCAGTCATGACAAGGAAATCACTTTCCCTCTCTGCTTTCCATCCAGTCCTATACGAAGCACATGTACAATAAACTATGAACAGAGAATCTCAAAAAGTACATAATTTGTGACAAACCTGTGAATTTGTCTTGAGCACTACACACCACATAGCTGGTCACTCAGCACATAGAAATAAAGGAGGAGCTTTGTATATATAACTTCTTTTTTTTTTTAATATGTAAACATAAGTAATCTAATAAGATCACCTGACAGAAACAGAAGTTAATATATATTTTTCCTATTTTTCTGTAAAATCTTATATAGCTGTTTTTTTGTTTTAATTTGAATAGGGTATTTACTAAAGTCTCAAATATCATACTTCCTTTAATTCCAGGTATATACTCCTCACTAGGTGCTAGTCCATAACCTAGAAGAAATTAGCTTAATGCAAAACTTGAAATAAATTCTAGCTATCAATTAAACATTATCTCAAGGTCTTCTTAGGGAAGATTAAAGTAACATATAGGCTTTCTGTATGAAGGGGATAATTTCAGATAAGAAAATGAAACAAATGTTAATTATGACAAGTTTTTCAATTATTATGAGTTTTGAGACATATAAATCAGAGAATAACCTTTACTAAGTAACAGTCTTAGAATTTGTAAGAAGAATATGGTATCTTTTTGTATTGGGTTTCAGTGGCCAGGTTTTTGGTAGTGGGGGAATATCTATGGGGGAGGTTTCTACCAGTAGCTGCAGGAAGCTTCCCCCATTTCTGGCAGAGCAAATATCAGCTGGCTTCAGGCTGGACTCACTGCTGGCCAAGGCCAGGCCGATCAGGAGTATAGTAACGCCTCCATGATAACATATTTAAGAACAGAAAAAAGTAGGTGGGGGGACAGATGGAGATAGCCACTAGAGAAGAGCAGGATGAGAAGTTGTGATTAACAACAACGAAGACACCAAGGCCAGTGGAGGAGGAGGAGGAGGACGGTTGGAGTTGGAGCCTATTTTGCCTGTGAAATAATTGGTGAGGAGTTTCTTATGGTCCTTATCTCAGAGTTGTGAAACCCTCTGGGTTTTTTTTTTTCTGTCTTCTGTCCATTTGCAGGAAGGGGAGTGAGAGAGCTGGCTGTGGGGAGTGAGAGAGCTGGCTGTGGTGAGTCCTTGGCAGTCAGCCAGGATCAAATCACTTCTGAAGGGCCAGAAAGCAGCAGTTTATTAAGGCATTAGAAGTTTTACTGAAAAAAAATTACAAAATTCTTTCCTATTACTATATTTTGTTTTCTCTAAACAAGATTTTGCTTTCTCTTGCAAACAAATGCAGACATTTTTAGATTAGAAGAGAAATTAATAGAAATATACTTTCCTAATTTGAAATAGAAACCTTGGTCGCCTGTAGTAGTGTGTAATTAGCATGTATTTCTATATTATGTATCTCTGTATATTATTGTTCTGTTAGTTGGTATGTTCTGTTAAAACCCCCTGCCCTTTCCCCAAGATGGTTTATCCCTTCCCCTCTCCTCTCTTCTCATTGGCTAAACCCCCCTATAAGAACCAGATACAGGAAATGATTTGTGGCTTTCCTTGGTTGAACTGATAAGCTTCGGACCCCCTGGGAACACATGCCTCCCAGGGATAAATAAACTTATATTATTCACAATCACGGAGAGCTACCAGCACTTCTTCATCCTCCGTTCACTAGCTAACCCTCGGGGGTCTGCAAGGGCACACGCACCCCCTTGCAAGCCCTAAGGCATCTTCTGAGGTGGACCTCTTGGCTTGGGGGCTCCCCACCTAGAAGACCCCCCTCCTATCCGGTGTCCTGTGGCAGACTAGCCAGGGCTGAAGAAGGACAGGGGCAAGCCGTAGGGGTAGCTACAGTCACCAACTTGATTTACATGCAACTACTTCATAATTTTTTCATTCATTAGACAATATAATCTACAGTTAATTTAATTTTAAAGTCAAATAAAAGAAGAAATATGAAAAAAAAGTTGGAAGTTACTTAAAATGGTTAAAATCAAAACCAATATTAAATATTTACTGTGAACTAAAGATTCTGAAGGGCTTGAATTGTTTTATCTTTTTAAAAATGCATTAAGAAAATAGCCAGATTTAAAAGGTTTAAAAGGTTTTAATTTTATAAGAAAGGATTTTTTTTTGAGGAGAAAACTTAAATGTCAACTTGCACAAATCTCATTTAAATTTGTATGTTTTTATGTACAAATTATTTTCTATAGTCTACAATACTGAATTGTAGAAAGAAAATTTAAACCTTTCCTGATAAAATAATTGTTCATCTTAAGAATGTTGCAGAGCTTGCCACTTTTATCTCCTTTGTCTCTTTAAGTTAATAAATTACTGGTAATAATTTTTATAATGTTTATTTTTTTTTCCTTTCATATAGTTAAAGGTTTGCTGTTTCAGTATCATGCTCACAAAATGCAGTAATAGAGTATCCATGTGAAAGCTATAATCTCTAATGTGCTTTAAATACAGAATTTCACATCATTCTGTACAGAATCCCTGAAAGACCTCTGTCTGATAAATATCCAAAATGTCTTTTAGCATTAAAGAAAAAAAAAGGGTAAAAAAAAAAGAAATAGACTTTTTTTCTTTATGCTGTTTATGAGCATTTGATATTTTCATTGTGTTCATTACTAATAAATATTATTTTGACAGAAGAAAATTGAGATAAGTGTGATATGTGAGATTTTGACTATTTTGCATGATAGTTTGAAGGCCTGTTTAGGGTAGCTATACAGAGCAAAAATACTGAACAAAAGATATCTGTGCAAAATGTGTTGAAATTTATGTTACTGAGTAATGACTTATACGTCAATAGGAACACAACATTAATAAAGTTTAGTGACAAATGGATTTAAACATATAAGTTGATACTAAGGGTTAACACTAAAGATTTTTTCAAAAAATATCTTCTATAAAACTTCATGACATGAAGAATCAAATTTTTTAAACACTGATGCTGACACAGCATCTTTGCAAATAAAGTTTATCTGTTCTAAAAGTATAATTATGTATTCATAAATCGCAGATTCCACTACTTTACTATTTCTTTTAAATAAGACTTTGTATAACTTAGAGGTCATAGTAACACTGTTGAGACTTTAGGAGTAATGTTCTAGAAATTATATGTAGACAAAGAAAAAGTTGTAAATCTGGGCTCTATATGCTATTTGTTTTGGAGAAAAAGGTATTATTTCTAAACTTGTGGTAGTTAGGAAAAAGAATGAAATAATTATTATGCAGTGACGAGTAAATGATTAATAGCGAAATTGTCTGAAAGTTCTCTATTTTTTCCTTCTTCTACAAGCAGCAAATTAGGAAGACAGCTAAGAGCATCCATATTTCTTTTCTTCTGTCTCCTTTCGCTGCATAAGGAAAAGCTACAGTTAATGAACCACAGCATTTTTAAAATCAGACTCATTTAACTGTAAATTTTTTCTCCCTTTAAGAGTTCTACAATTTTAAATAAACTTTTAAAAAGTCAGAAATATTTTTCCTTTCTTAGTTATTTAAGTGTTCAGAGAGTAAGCCAAGGAAATAATTTCTCTGAAATGTTTTCCACTAAGTATAAATATCCTAGAACTTTCCTAAGTGGCTAGCAAGTGTGTATTTACCAATATAACAAAATTGGTTGCTATTGCTAAAGTAATTGATCCTACTATAAAATATTTAATCTAATAGGAGAATTAGCTATATACCTGGAAATCATAAAACATTTTTTTATTAAAGAAAATAGAAGTAAAATTTTTAAGAAAATAAACTTTGAAAGGCATTTGGTTTATGTCTCTGGGAGTCTTGTAAAAGACAGTCCTTAAGATGTAAATTTTGATATAAAAATATAGTGTTTGGAATATTTTTAAACAGAATGTCATTGCCAATGGCTTAATGCAATGCATCAAAATAATATATTTTAAAAGGAGACATCGTTAAACACAGCTTTGTAAAGATGTTGTTAGACTGGTTTTCTAAAAGGATAGTCAGTAATCACTTCCTGCATGCCTATTAAGAGATTAAATATTTATGGGTTGAAAATGCAACCAAAACTATGAAATTCATGTTTAGCCAATAACAAAGTGACAGCACTAAAAATTTCAGTCCAGATTAAGTTTAAAAGAGGTATGTCTTCCTCTTTCAGTGAAAATATGAAAGGCAAGCAAATAAATCTGTTCAAACCAAGTAAGCAACTCTGCCAGTACTCTGTTCCTGTCTCTGAAGTCAAATCTCAAACGTGTCCTCTCAGGGCACTGGGGTTGGAGGAAGGAAGATGGTTTGGTATTGCCCTCTGCATAATGATTATTGCAGAGGTTTTGACAAAATCTAATAACTACTACAAGGTTTTGGCTAGTCTCCCCACTATCAATTTGCTCTGTCCCAGAAAGGACCTGAGAGTGATCCACTAGTTTGATCAGGTATGGTTCCTTTTGAAATGAAGCAGAAATAGGTCCAAACTTGCAGTGTGATCTGCAAATTCTTACTTTATTATGTGCCAATGGCTTAAGATATCTAAATGCTGGATTAAACACACCAAAAGGCATAGAAATACTCCAATTATCTTTGTTAAAAACTTTAGAGATAAGAAGGATTATCTGTAAAAAGTTGCAACAGTTTTACAAATTGCTGGCTCAGAATTTTTTCTGCTATTTCAGTTATAAGCAAATAAAATATTTCTAAGACTATAATAGAGATAAATGACTATTTCAAGTGAGACTGTTAAAAAAGCTATCTATTATTAAAAGCACTTTGATCAGTTTTCTTCACACTTTGCCAAAGCTTTTCTTTTTGATTTCAATATTTCATTCTAATTTCAAGTTAAAAAAATTTCTAAATGAAGCATGCAGAAAAGGTAGGTCTATAATGACATTTACTTGCTGTGTGACTGAGCTATGGAATTGGATAAAGATTTAAGTAAACAATTATTATATTTTCTGACACATGAAATTCCACTATAAGGAAATAATTCATTTTTTAATGATGTAATCTTGCACATAAGTTTCTGAAAAGAAAAGGAGAGTAGTTACAAGGAAAGAAACCTTTGCAAAACATAGTACCTTTATCTACCTGTGCACATTATAACAACATCCCTTGAAGTGTATATAAATATGAAATTAGAGCCTGGGACAACCCAAATATGACTGAAAAAATTTATTGTCATTAAGTCAGACTTTTTTTCTTTCAGATGAACAGAGGAATTTGGGTTGTTTTTTTCTCTGTCAGTGAGTCAGGTTCATCTTCTTCTAGTTGTACAAAGAACAACTATTTGAACACCCAGGAGTGTCAATACTTTTTTCCTGGCTTTATTGATATGGAAATACTTCTCAGTATCTCCCTCCTCAGGGTTCTTTTATTCATTATTTAAAGATAAATTGTCAAAGCTTATTTCTTAAAACTGGTCCTATTTCCACTGGATATGGAACTTGAGCTTAAAAATTGTTCTTTTTATGTTTCTTTCTATTTTAAACAATGTGATTTTGTTTTTCTCTCCTTTCTCCCCTTCTCTTCTTCTGAAAGATGAAAGGTGGTTGGGAATAGCCAGCATAGATTCATTGAAGGTAAATCATGCTTGACTCTGTTTGAAATGATATGTCCACAGAATCTAAGAATTAATTAGGTTAGAAACCCTGGTACCTAACACCATCTCATCAACTAAACCAAACTAATTGCCACATCCAGAGCTTTTTTAAACACTTCCAGGGACAGTGACTCTACCACCTCCCTGGGCAGCCCATTCCAATGGACACTCACTCTTTCTGTGAAGTAAATGAAACAAGAGATGTTAAAAATGGATATGAGGAACATTTTCCTAATGACGACAGAGAACAAATTAAAAGGAGTTATCCAGAGAGGTTATGTAGTGTCTGTGTTTGGAGGTTTTCAACAACCATCCGGATAAAGCCCTGACATACTCAATTGACCTCCTAGCTGACCATGCTTTAAGCAGAAAAGTGGACTAGAGATCTTCTGAAATCCCTTGCTTGGTTATGCTGCTGGAATCAACCTCATATCTCCGTTATAATAACCTGCAGTCAAAGACAGTGGCCTTTTAAGATCCTGGCAGATTCAGAAGTTTTGGCAAACTTTACCAGTAGGACTTGAACAATTGCTCACCCATGGTCATTCGTATTGGATTCACTTACTCATCTACACTATCATAAGGTTAAAGTCTCAACAAAAACTTGCCCAAGAGTACATCCTAGATCTCATTCACATAAAGGTTCCAAGTCTATGGCTTTGGAGGAAGAGGATTTTGTGCAGTTATTAGGGCACTTGATCTCTTGCTCCTTGGATGAAGACAAATTACATCAGAATGATCATCTTGACAGCATGTAAAGCTTGCAAAGATCCCTAAAATATGTAGGAAATATCACGAACAGATCATACCAGAAAAAGATATAGTTACATGAAACATAGCCTGGATACATCATAAATAAGATAGATATATCCTCAATATAACAATATGAATAAAAGAAAGTGTTTACAAAATGTATTCTGCAAATAGCCAAAATATTTTATTACTTTTTAAATTGGAAAAGAGCTAAACAATTCCAAGATTCTCATTCTAGATTCACATGTAGTCTATAACATGTAGTTCACAATTCCCACATTGCATGGTAAGGTGTACTAGCAATGTGCTTGAGCAGAGCAGCCTGTGACAGAAATGTGGCAGTTTATGACAGGGTGGCTTAACCAAAACATGTTTAGCTGTTGGTAGTCTGTGGCTGACAAAGACGCCGGAAAAGGAAACCCATGTTTGGATATAAGTCTTTGTCTTGGACAGGAGTCGGAAGCTGACCATGTCACGTAAATGCAGCATGATCAGAAACCTGATTGGACCAGAGGCCACGTGTACAGCTTGTGGACCCTTTAACCCTTAGATGATTGGCTTGATACTGTAAACATTGCTGTTGCTTAATATAGCTACTGCTGCTGTGGTTAACACAGTTAGATGTAGACGTAGTATAGTATAAATGTAGTTGTGGGACAGCAATAAAGGATTGGATTCAGCCTGCTTAAGCTGTCTCCATTGCATGCTTTGCAATACCACATCTTAATTTATTTACTTTTTTTTCCTTTGTCTGAGGCATATTTTTTTTCTGAAAAACAAAACAATAAAACACTACTTGGTAATATATTTTTTAAAATGTATGATTTGCTTTTATTCTATTTTATCAAACTTCAAGTTTCTAAACCATTCTGAAAGTGTTTCATAGTTTAACCTTAAGATCAGCTGGTTATGAGAATTTATTTAACTTTTAACTTATATTTCTTGCATCCTTTTATATTTTTTTCCTTCTAAGTGATATTCTGCACTCTAATTGGGTCTATAAGCAACAATCCACATTAATTGTTCTTAACAGTCATTATATTTCATGTAAACTCTATTCGATTCTGTTGGTTTCTGTTATGTTTCTCTGTCTACCATCTGTTTTTTTACTGAGCTATGTCAACTGAAATAAGGAGATAAAAACCTCAAGTTAAAAGTGAGTCCAGTATTCAAAGGTCAACTTTAAATTCACTACTCAGGCATGTTTTTCTCAAATACCTGAACATTTTGAGGTCAGAAGACAATATGGAGATCTTTTTGTGTGTGTGCATGTGCTTGTTGCATGTTAAGTAGTTTTCCAGGAAGAATTTCAAGAAAATGTGGAGATAAACCTTGATGTTTTACTCAAATATTGGAAACAGCATAGTAGAAAAACTAGCAAGACCTTGACTTCTTGAGAACCTGAGCTTCTTCAAAACTGTTCATAATCTTTAAATTGGATATATTATTATGCACATAATGAAGTGGGCAAAAAAAGTATTGAAAATTGCAAATCAAGGGCCAGAAATAAATAGCCATTTACAAAACCACAAATTTGAAAAGTTTGATTAGATGTACTTTTCCAGTGCCAAAATTGAATGAATACAAATACCACAGGGTACAATTTGACCTTTATTTCTATTACAACTGCCAGAAATACTGATTGAATTTGTATGCCATAAGTTACAGGAAGTGCTTTAATTTTACCTGTAGGAAGATAACAGTAGTTTAATCTCTTCACAGAACATGCAATACTGCATCCAGAGCTTTAGGGAAAGTTATATGAAAGAACTGAACAATGATTTATGATAAGTTAATCACCTTCATACTTCATTAGAATTCTCCTAACATTTGTGAAATGTTTTGGAGACTTCATTTGGAAACTTTTCAATGAAGGATTCAACCTATAGGTAAGATTTGTTTGTAAGCATATCTATGAAGTATGTGACTCCTGTAGTGCCAGTTTGTAAGTTGTGAAATATCAGTGTGTGAATGGGAGCTTTGCTTGAATGGATAAAACTATACCAAAGTTCAAATTTACACATTTGCACAGAAAAACAAATGCATTTATTAACTATAAAAAATAGCTGCTATGTCAAGGGTTAGGAATGTTTGAGGTTACATGTGTTTTTACAGTTTAGCCCAATTTTGTTTCCTTATCTCCAGATTTCTTTTAATAGTACATGTGCAATTAACTTGCATAAAAACCTAAATTTAAAAAAAAAAAATTGTCTCTATAAAGCTCCTGAAGCATGCCTACACGATTCAAGTCCAGAGGGTAATGATTTTTTTGTAGCAATACTATTTGTTTCAACATTCTGATAATGTAATAGGTGCAACTGAATGAGGTACAAATGGAAAGAGAGAATCGTAACATGTGCACTAAACTAATTGTTACATTGCACTAGGAATTTCACTGGAATTAGAAATTTACAGTACAAAATATTATTCCAGTGAAATGCTTGACCAAGGTGGACATAATAATGAGTGTGTAGATGGATTGAGAGAGACAGAGAGGAGAGAGAGAGAGAGAGAGAGAGAGAGAAATAGATATGTTAGATTAAAATGCCCATGTAGATTAATGTTACAGTTGTCATAAAAAATAGATTCATCAATACTTATGAATCAGCACTGAACAATAAATACATTTCACCAAATACACTCAAATATAATTCTTTGTTCCAAAATCTGAATTAAAGTCCACCGGATCCTGAAACTCTTGTTTTCCTCAAAAATAGGACACAATGGAAACTTAATGCCGAAGAATGTCTAATGTCTTACCTTTGTATAACTGAAAAGGCATTTTAGCAAATTTCTTTTTATGCTCATCTGATGTTCAAAAATACATGCCAACTTTAGTAGCTAGAGCTAAAAGTGGAATTAGAGTTATTAATGGAATTTCTTAAACTGTTATTACATCTTTTCAAAGTAAAAAATATTTCTTTCATGAGTCCTTTTTCACTCATGTTCCCATGATACTTCAATTTCCTCCTGATCTTCTTTTGACTTCCAGTGGCAGATCCTACACTCTTCCACTATAGCATAATTCTTTCAACCTGTATCTCAGAACAGACTCTTGAATCTTAAAATGGAATAACACAAAAGTATTCTTTTCTTTTCTGTGTCACAAGTAAATGAGTATGCATTTTCTCTTTTGTTTTCTACTCCAATAAGCTTTAAGCTCAACTTCAGGAACAAACTGATTCTTTAAAGTCAAACAATATTGCAAAAAAATAGGTTCACAGCGCTCTCGTATTTATTCTGATATATAGGTTCTTGAGGTATCAGGATTTTAATGGGTGCAATTATTCACAAAAAGCATCTTTCAGTAACATTCTTTCTTCTTTAAACATTGTCCCTTTGATGCCTGAAATCAGAGGGGGAGACAAAAACCGCAAAATAAATTAATAATGAGGAAAAGAAGAACAGTACTTTAATGGGGGTTTCCAGGGTCCAGGAGCGAAGACGAGAGAGCGAGATCACCTGACCTCTCTACATTTATAACCTTCGGGAGACTTCCCCCCTCATCCTACCCAACCAAAGTCCATCTTGAACTTAAGTTTTCAAGATGCCCAACCAGAAATCTTCTTCTTCTTTAACGCCACCTCCAGGTCCCCCCAGGTCCCCCTCCCAGAACCTCTCTAGCAGTTCTGTTGTGTCTTGCTACCCCGTTATCTACACAAAGAATGAAAACATTGCCAGGAAAGGCCTGGCAAAAACCTCTCTAAGTGAGCCCATACAGGCAGGCTAAAATCCTAGAAATATGATGAAAAACCCCAAGGCATCACCTTATCAGAAAAGAAGAATGTCTATCTGAACTGAAATCCTGTATTTCCATTTACGAAGGCTAGATAACCATCTTGCAGTAACAGTTTCTGTTACAGGCCTCAGCAGTGTCTTCCTTGGTTCACAAACCAATCAGAAGCAATAGTAGCTGTCGTGACTTCTATGTGGTAAAATTTTTCTGTTTGTCGCAGGGCGCGGGAGTTGGGAGGGGCGGAGCCACAACGAGGAAACACCATGGTTTTGGGGGTTGGTGTGGGGAGACCCCTCCACCTCCCGCCTGCCCCCCTCCTCCAGCCTCTCCCTGGGGGAGGGGCGGGATGCCCGCAGCTGCGTTCAGGGGGAGAGACTCTGGCCCCTCTGCGCTTTGGAGATCGGTGCCGCTCGCAGTGCCAGCTCCGGCCCTCCCTGCTGGGAAGTTGCCAAAGTCGGGCGTGGCATCCCGGGCTCCCGCTGGCCCCCACACTTGTCCCACGGCTGCTGCTGTCTGCCCCGTGCTGACACGCATGTGGCGCAGTGCTGGCACACGGCTGCCCACTCCGCAGTCACTGTCCCCTCGTGGCATGCACGACTCTGGCCACCAGGAGTTGTTGTAGCTTCTGAACTCCCCCCGTACCCCTGTTTTTTCACTGCTTGCACAGAGTGTTGTTTTCTTTCAAGCCAAAGAGCTTGTGTTATTTCATTGAGAAGGAGTATTTTGTTGCGTTCTGGCTACGCACTGTCATTACGTCACACATTCAATTTTATTCTCAGGTTTTATATTGTATTGATAAGAGTGTTTTAATACATAATATAGCTTTATTTTTCTGTTTTAATGAAAGTTCTTTCTATTCTTAAACAAGTCAAACAATTTAATATTGAATTTATTTTGATTTATTTTCACTGTCCCCTTAAATGATGGCAGTAGCCCTTTTCATAGGGTCTCACACTGCCAAAGAACCACTAGTTCTTATACAAAATTCAGATAGCTGTATTAATGATAATTCCAGATGAGATGATGGATACCTGGCTCCTATTCAAAATTCTTTTAATGAAAAAGTTAGTTATAAGCTGAAAATGATACGTCTTTAGAATACAAAACATGTAGAATGTATATAATACAGGATCACTGCCTTTAAATTCCATGAATAGGTATTTATACATTTTTGTATGAGATATGTGTTTTTTTCATTATATTATTATCCTAACCCTTTTCTCTACCTATATGTATATGAATCTCCCACTTTTCTGTTCAGTAGGCAAACATCCGTATTGTACTTCTCTAATCCAAGGTCACAGCCAAAAATAATGTATGAAAAATGGAATAAAAATAAGGTCTTGATAATGTCCTCCATTTACAAGCAAATTTAATTTTCAATTTCCCTGAATGGGTTAGCAAATATCTAGAAAACAATAGGATAATTATATTGCTATGAAAATTTGATAGACTCTTGAGCATAAAAATGTTGCCATTGACCACAAACACAGAAGGAAGCAAAATAATCAATTACTTAATTACCACATGGTAGAGGGAAAAGCTGCATTGGCAGAACACTTCAGTCAGAGGGACACGTACCAAGGTGCCCAAATGTCAATTCAAAAAATTATTGAGATTTTTATCTAGTCTACCAACCAACCTTACAGTTCAGGTGTTAGATTAAAATAAGACATATTTATGTGGAGGACTCTTCTTGAGCCCTTCATTTTCCTTCTTCCTATGTTTTATACATTTTCATGTCAGAACAGAAACAAGAGCTAGAAGGAATGAAGAGTGCTAATTTCCATCAGAAAACGATATCTTTATTATTTATAATACATTTAAAAACAGCACGCAACCACCAAAACTAATCATGGGCATTGTCTCCAATTTGAAATGGATTTGCCTAGAAAAAATATTTAATAATGTGTACTGTTCCTAGAGCAATCTGAAATACAGGCAGTTAGCCTGTCTCCTGGATAAACACTCTACACAACTGTGGTGAGAGACAGTTTCTTCCTACTCTATGTCCATCACAAATTCTTTCCTACATAAAGTGCTATCACTTTATCCATCTGGGGAAATGTGGTGTACTCTCCATCACTTTCCAGTTCAGAGAGCCCTCCTAAGACACTTGATTGGTTGGCAAAGCAAAGATATAAAATACAATACCATATAATATATCAACTATAGAGTTGTCAAAGAACACAATGCTAGAAACAGTTTCAGTGTGCTTTGACACATAAGATTGAAAGAGTAAAGTTATACCAAAAGAACAGGGCAGAAGAGAACAGAACAGAACAGAGCAGAGCTCTCTCTCATAATTCCAAATCACACATAGCCTGATCTATACCCATATACAACAGCCTTCAACAGGGTCAGAATATAAATGAGAATTATTTCTCATCAGTTTAACTCTAATATCTTATTTTTTGAGTGAAAACCATCAATCCCTAATGTAATGTTTTACTATCATAATACCAAGTTTAACATAAGACATTTAGGATTTATGTAAATACTACACATGTAGGGTTAATTTGGGTCTGATGGTTTAAAGTAGTTGCTAGAAGTAAAGCCCTTAGCCAAAGTTCTTCCATTTAATGTGATAAAAAAGACCTTTAGATAGGGTCACATAATTTAGTGGACTTGTCAGTGTTAGGTTAATGGTCGGACTTGATGATTCCAGAGGGTTTTTTTTAAACCTTATGATTCAAAGGAACCCACAAAAACCAAAACCAAAACCAAAACCAAAACCAAAACCAAACCAAACCAAACCAACCAACCAACAAACCAAATAAATGGTAAATTCAAAAAAATTGACCTTTGTATAAAATTATGCATGAGTTTCATTCTTTTCCAAAGACACAAGTGACAAACTGTTTTTGCAGTATGCTGTATTATAGGTATTGTGTTTCATCTGTGAAAAAGTCCAATCTGTCTGTTAGATTTTGCCTCATGAATGCCTAAAAAATGGAAAAATTTGTATCAATGTATTTCAATATAATATAAAATACAACCAATATTATATTTAAATATAATATTGAAAATGCATATTGTAACAAAAAGATTCATTTCAAAAAAAAATAGCTATCAGAAACTTTCAGGCAACACAGAATTATGCTTATAAAATATTCATTCTCTTTTGAGATTTATTTATTTATATAAACAAAGAAAAAAGAATTTTTATATACTTCTGAATAGACTTTGAGATCTATATTGTTTTAACCAGAGGCTAAACATCTTCAAACTCTGTGTAGTCTAAATTGTCTTAGTGCATGAAGACAGATTCAATATTATTGGGGAAATATAATTCTTTATAAACTGATGCAGGTATATTATAACAACATCAGGTTTTTAACTTCTGCTTCCATTAATCAACTACACAGTGTTTTGAAAATCCAAATTAATGAAACTTTATCATAGTAAGAAAACAAAAAAAATTCTGAAGAAGTGCTTCTTTGCATAGTCCATTTCAGTGATTTTGGTTAGTATATATTATGAGCAAGTTTCCATTTCATAACATGGAAATTAGATTTGTTATATATGAAAAAGTTAAGTATTTTGAGCAAAAACATATTTTATTTTTGTAGTCATTGAATTGTCCTTGCCTATCAAGTAATAGAAAGTAAACAAAGATTATGAAAAAAATTATAAAAGTAGTAATTATCTTGCTCTGTATATCAAAACTAAAATGACAATAGTCCATGATAGCTGTTCAGTGCTCTAAAGGAGCTTGTACCTAAAAGTTTTGACCAGAGCTGTAAGTGTAATCTTGGAAATGCCAGTCTGATGCAGAAGAGAAATCAGACATTGCAGTAAGTTTGGAATTGAAAATTTCTCTGTTTCTATTAACAGGCCTCTGTGCACACCTCAAACATGTTGTTCTTCTAACAATCTCAATGTCAGTGAAAAATACTACTTATTTTGAGCTCCTAAATGATATATTGTATGATAAAACACACAAAGGAAATACAATATTATTTACATTTCTTGAAGCTACAGTGCCAAAGAAACTGTAGTACCTGTATTCAAGGTAACTGTGAATTAATTTTACGTAACAAATTATTACTATTTATTATACCTGCCATGCAATACTCTCTCATCAACTAATGCAGAGATATCAGCATGTCTCCTCTGACCACTCCATCTACAAACATTCTTTTCCAAGACAACAAGAACCTTCGGTTGGCCTTTATGTTTATTTTTCAGCAGTCCAAAATTGCATAGAGAGGTTGTATTCATTAGCAGAGAAAAAAAAAAAAAAGACATACTGAACTAGTCAAATCAAATACAAATGACTGGCCAACCATACAAATAAAAGCTATAAGCATGGCAGACTTTGGTATTCACCCTTCACTTCTGTCCACTCTGAATTTAAGAGTGGATATTAGTTGATAAAAGATGTCTCATCTTAAAACCATTACACAAGCACATCAGTATTTTCCTTCCAGACTAATTCCATACAGAATATTACAATAATGTAATGTCAGCATTAGGCATTTTGCAACAGAATTTATTCTGGGTGCATTCTGTGACTGTACACAGACAACATATGATCCAAATATTTGGCAGGTGGAAGTGAATCTTGTGAATTATTCATGAATGATTTAAATCCTTGAACCATTTATTATCTGCTTAGCAAAACTCTGTGTAAGTAGCAAATGAATAGGTTTTTTCCTGAGGAAAGCATCAAATGAAGTTGCATCGCTCTTATTGTGTGCATAAATTTTGTCTCTATAGTAAGAAATATTCAATCACATGCTCATTTTTTTAAGGTAAGTTTTTTATTTTTCCTTTCATGGGCTATGAGATTTTTTTAACCCCTAAAATTATCACATTCAATATAATAGGTTTTTGTTATTAATTTCTGTGAAATTTTACACTGAAATAGCTCTGAGAAAGAAAAAGGAAAATACGTGGATGAGATTTTGTACGTGCTTTTATTTAGTTTATATTTTAAACACCTTAAATTTGCCACTGGACTAGCCTGAGACAGATCAATGACACACATAACACAAAGATTTTGAGAAGGCGTATTAAGTTATCTCCTACTTCCAGTATCTCTTGCATAAACATGTCATACATATCATACTTAGAGTTACAAATATCAGTGTTTCAATTTAGAATGTAGTGATTTTCTTATTGAAATTGCAACATATATGTATGATCCCTCTGGGGGGGTGTATCAACTTTATTGACAATAAATCAATGTTGACATTACCATTGCCTCCAGTGATGCAAAGTTATTAAAAATGTCAGTAAAGCCCTCAATCTCTCAATGGCCTAAATCTAGAAAGTCTCTTACCTGTGTATATAATTTTATTTAAATATGTTGTAGTCATACCTTTGTTAAAGTCAAAGGCAGGTCTGTTGATGAGTTCAAGAGGTGTCCGAAAGACTCCACATGCATTTCAAGTATATTAGTCCTATTACCTAGATGACTTAAAATAGGGAGAACATCCTGTGTTCCTCTAAAGCCATTTTTTAGAGAGCACAATATTACGGTAGTAATCTAGCAAAACACAGTCTGCAGAAAGCTGAAGCTGCAGAAGACAAAGTGGATTTGTGAGTTTCCCAAAAGGAAAAAAATACTCAAAGCTATCAGATACCAAAAAATAGGAACAAAAATTGTCTCAGTGACCTTACATCAAGGTATTTGTTTATCACATTGAATGGGAAAACCTCTTTGTTGAAGGACTTTATTTTAAGGGACTATTTTAAAGCATCAGATCCAAATGAACTGAAATGAAAATTCTAGTTTTAATTAAGGTGAAGTTTCAGAATATTTTTGAAAAATCGAGCACAGTTTTCCTTTGTGCTTTTTGATTACATTCTAATCTGAGAATATTGAAAGAGTTCTGCAGTGTGATATAAAATATATTCTAATCTCTATGTTCAATTATGAAGAGCAGTAAACTGATAAATATAGTCTACAATTAATAAAAATGAATTAGCATTCAACTAAGAAGCTGCCAACTTCGCAGTCGAGAAGTACTTTCTGCTATAGGAAATTATTCTTTTGATTGAAAAGAAGATTAATGTAGTTTCTGCTCTCAAAAGCATCCTGAAACCTTTTTGAAAACACATTTTAGGATTTATGTGGAAAGTTCCCAAACAAATAAAACACCAGTTTGATCAAGTATTTAATTAGTGAAAATCTTCGTGATTTTGTCTTCATTTCAAAATTTAAAAAAAAATTGTCTGACACTCTAAACACGTGAATATTAGCATTCATGCTCTAATTGATAATATCTGCGATCTTGTATCAGTAGGACAATGCTTAACCTTTGCTAGATTATGTATAAAACTGTCCAAAGAGTGTACTGACAGCTGAAATTAAAAAGTGGAGTCGTAGCACTTACTTCTTATACAAATTTTCCCAGGAAAATTCTCTCCATATTGTCTCATTATTCTAAAGATCCTTTTTTGCTAATATATAAGAATTCACCTATAAGCAATACTTATCATGTGGATGCAATAGGTGAGACTGCCCATGAAGGAAAGTTCTTATCCTTCCCTGTTTCAACTCATAAGATATTTTTCAGCTATGTAAAAACTCACTTTCACTGAGACAAAATAAATAATATCTACAGATTTTATCTACATTAGGATTTTACCCAGAACAGTATGCTTTGTTTGTGAATCCTCCAATGGTTCCTACTTAGAATATACCTGTTCAGTCTGCAGTTTTGTGCAGGTACACTTGATACCTTTAGGAGCACCATATCAGATATAAACAAAGTGCTCTATTATCTGTGATGGGGTCTAAAACAATGATTGGTCTTTTGCTTAGCGTCAAATCCATATTAAAGTGAAAACAACTGGTTCAGGGACCATATTAAATCTAGTTTAATCTAACCAATATCTGTTTCAAATCCCTCCTGTTGTGCCAAATACTTGTAACACAATAGTAACAAGATGCTTCCACTCACAGGAACATGCAGACATGGATGGCATACATAGATAAGCAGTCTCTGTCTACTAGTTCGAACAGCCCTTTCGTGCATCTGAACTAGTACTACAGGGTTTAGAGCAGAGAAAAAAAGAGCCAGAAGGAAAACAGTTAGTGATATATTACTATCTGTATCTTCACCAATTGACAAGAAATGTGTATAGGAAGGGCCAAAACTAATTTTTTCTTTCTTCTCCAAAGAAAAATAAAAGTGTGAGTTTATGAAATACTTATTATACATAAGAATGCATTGAATCTGTGAGGAACTCATTTTCAGCAAGAGGCTGAAAAAGCTCTGACAGACTTCTTTGGAATATTTTTCTTTCTTTTCTTTTTCCCACTATGGTTTTGGAAGCAACTCTCAGAAAGTAGTCAGTAAACTGAAACATCTGTCTGCACTTACAGAATATTTGCTTCACAGCTTGAAGTTTAGACTTGAAATATCTCTTCTTTTATGTGTCAACAGCATAGCAAAAATTATACCTACTAATTTACATCTCTTTAACAAATAGATATACTCTGATGTCTGCAAGAATATTCTTAGAACTATTTTAGTATTCTTGTCAAGGAAATGGAGCTTCTTATAGTTTGTTTAGTGTGGATAAAATTTTCTGTAGTTTGTCTTGAAACATTGTCACTTGTTTATCATTTTTTGTGCTTGCTATCCTTGAGCAATCCAGTGGTTTTGTAGCCAACACAGATATGTTGCTTTTCTGTAAGAAATTTAGACGTGAAGAACAGTATAAATGTTCTTCAGAACTGGTATAGATAGTCATAACTCAGCTGCACTGTTAAAACACTGCACAGTTTTTACTATTTCACCATCTGGGAAAAGTCCATGGCATATATCACAGATACCTTCATTTTCAGGAAACAAAGTTTATGAAGCAGACTATTGGGTTTTTTTATTTTATTTTACATTTTATACGTATATATCTGCAGGTTTTGTTCAGTTCCTGTGTTATGGTTTGACTCTGGCTAAAAGCTGTTCGGCTGTGTTTGCAGTGGGCAAAGACATGCATGAACACTCTCTTCTGGTGTAGAATCCACTCCAATCAATTATGAATTTTATTGTGTCAAAGCATCATTTTTTATACTATGAAATGGTTTACATTTTTCTAAATGTTTATTCCTGTTAGATATCTATAACTCTAGCCATAGGTTTCCCGAAGGTCAATCTCAAACCAATTAACTGAGGGTTAAAGTATTGACAAGGTGTCCACGTGCCCTCTGCTCCAATCACAGCTGTGGCCACACTGTGTTCACGCGTTTCTGAAACATGATGTCTTTCCGTTGTCCTGTTTTGGTGAAGGGCTTTGTCCAAATATGGATTTCCTTTTCCTGCATCTCCATTAGTTACAAGCCTCCCAATAACTAGACATGTTTTGGTTTCAGTATTCTATCCTAAACTGACACATTTCTGTCACAGGCTGCCTGGCTTAAGCATATTGTTAATTTACCTAATCATGTATCCTACAGAAAACTATGCTTCTAACACTTCTAGCATAAAATATGAGATAATACAGCTAAAGGTTAGAAATTAATAATTGATGTGTTCACTCATGTTAGCATGCTTCCCAGGCTAGTGTGTGTAGTTGTCAGAACTCCAGTGAGTGTTTTCTAATTTGAATAGGGGTTTATGGTGAGAAACTGAAATCTACATAATACATACTTAAATGTTGCATAAACTCTACTAAAGTTTGAAGCAAATTGATACTTTTAAAAACACTGAAGAATTTATTCTACTTGAATGGGATATGTAGTGGTTTGACCCTGGCTGAATGCCAAGGACTCACACAAACAGCCACACTCTCCCACTCCCCTCCCTGCAAATGGACAGAGGAGAGGAAAAACTAAAAGGTTTCACAAGGTTTGTGATAAGGACCATAAAAACCTCCTTATTAATTATTTCACAGGCAA
>WEIV01013776.1:198164-215859 GCA_013390005.1 Calyptomena viridis
CACTAACAAAAAACCTGGCCACTATAAACCACCACAGGATAACTTTTTACTTTTCTGGAATACCCAAGGCCGTGAGATGGCTATCTATACCACTTCAGTGTGAATAAAATTAAGGCTTGTTGAATAATTCTAAATGTCTAATTGGCTCATCTAAAAAAAAAAAAAAGACATTGAATTCTAAGCCATCCAGCACAATATTTCTGAGTACCAGTCAAGAGAAATATCTACTTCTAGAACTACTTTTATAGGATGCCAATCTCTAAAATATATGGCTGTTACAGATCAGGTGAGTCATCCTTTAGAAGTGTCATTTTTCTGTCACTGATTATTCAAGCAACTAGGGGCAAGCATCTGTGAAGGGGTATATGAATGCCATGGTAAAAAGCTGTTGCTTTCTTTTTCAAAAACTAGATATGATTAATATAAGTCAGTCTCTAGGTTTCAGGAGTAAAACATTCTTAAGACAATATCAAAGTACTTTGTTTAATGAATGTATTCTTAAGAAACTATTAAAAACATGTTTAAACATCCATGAGGTGGCTGATGAATATCAATTAAGAGTCTGAAGGTACTATTCTGTTAGATTCTCTATATATCACCAGTGGATTTGAGTGTATGGGCTCTCCTGTGATAAACATGTTGCTTCTGACATGTCCAGTGTAAAAGTTACATTCTGCCTACAACTAATCAGTCCATCTTTTAAATTAATTGTAATGCATTGGATTTTATTCTTACAATTTTTTACATTGAAAGTATAAATGTCTTTTCATAAACTAATATAAATAATTCATAACAGGATATTTCATCACGTGGAAGGCTGCAGTTTCTGATGAGCACATTCCACACTCTGATTGTTACTTTGAACTTTGTATAGCAATAAAAGATTTAAAGTTGAAACACTTTCATTTTAAGGAAAATGTTTTTCCAGCACTTACAAATATTAACTGTATTCTTTGCTGACTTATTCTTCCTGAAGATCTTTTCTGAGTAACAGGAAGCTGTGATTACCCAAGCCAAGATCTGAAAAGTATTATTTCTGACTTAACAGACAACACTATTTGGTTTTCAGGTTGGTTTAGATAAGACTTAGCATATCCACCCTTTGTGTTATATTACTTCAAAGAATAGTAACAATCCTCATCAGGAAGGAGGAGTCTGGAAGTATTTAAAAATATTTGTGTATGCTAAGTTTTTGAAGCATCCAGGTTAGAAGCATAATGGCCTAGATTCCATGCATAACTGTTAAAAAAGATAGGTCGCCCCACAAGATTTTGAGAGCCAGATCATCACAACTGTACTTAGAACATACGGTTACTATGCCCCCAGTTCAGACTCTTTAATGAGATGCTAAATATGGTGAACTTAAGAAATATATTAGATTAATCTAAGCCTAAGTACAGAAGGAGTCAATGATTTATATATTTGAACACCCTTGTTCTATTTTGTCAAAAAGGCATGAATTCCTAAATTGCATGCCTCTACTGAAGTATGCCATTCTGAAAACCTTGCCAACCATGTGCATAACATTTCTAGATGAAAAATTTCGTTTACTTATTAATGCTCCTTTATCTACATATAATCCTTTCTCTATTGTTTTCAATTTGAGACATTTTAGACTATAGACAACATTGGAAGAACAGTAAATAAATACAAACTGTGCCTAAGGCTTATTTGCCTGAATATTTACAGCCGATTCTGATTCAATAAAAGGATTTCTATTTATACCAGTAACATAAATTAGGCCATAATAAGAAACAAAACTGTTAAATGGTATGGCTTTTTTCACATGAGACTGTTATTTTTGCCAACACATTCAAATTCTTTGACTAAAGGAAATGAATACACCTGAATAAAGATCACTGAGTTTTGATCCTTTATGAACACACTTGTGTGGAATAGCCTTAATAACAAGTAAATGAGATTAAATATAGTTAGTTGTGCTTATGAATGGATTTACATAAAAATGCAAATCTACAAGCACATAAAAATTTCCACTTTAATAAGGATATTAGATTAATTGGTATATCCTTTATAGAAGCATTTTTGTTACTTTGATGCTGCAAAACCCTCGAGAAAACTTTTAAATTTATGTAACTAATAATATTTTAAAGGATCTACTTGAATCATGTCCTGGATTGAATTCACAGGAACTATGATCATTAAAACCTTTCTGTTTTACTATTAATTTTTAATTGAAAAATTATTTAATATTTTTTGTTTTAAAAGTGTTAATGAATAGCAGGTTATCTCCATATTAATTTCGATATTAATGAAAGCACACAAATTAATCATGCTCTTTCATATGAAATTGAATATTTCAAAAAAACCTAAAATGTAAACTAAGTTTAGCAGCTATCCTAGGGCTGAAATAAACAAATCTTCAAAACCATAATCAAATACAAGAAAAAAATCCAGAAGTTAAAGACTAAAGAAAACCCATAAACAAAACAAGGAAAAAAAATTGAGTTCCCAATTTGATTCATTACACAGAGAAACCATGATTCTGGTGTCATAGGATTAGAATTGGAGAGGAAGATAAGACTTGTTTATTGTGTATATGACGATTGACAGCAGAACCATTTATTTGCAGTAGCCTGGGAAATTAAAAACTTACCTGCAATTGGCTCAGTAAATTGTTGTTGTTATTAAATTATTTTTCCTAAATATAACATAATTAATATTGGCATCAGCAGTTTATGATTGCCAATGTTATCTAATCACCATGGGATGTATAGTTCCCCAACCTCTCACACAAATTGGATATGGGAAGACTGAAGCAGAAATGGTAAATGAGCTGAAGTAAAAAACCTTATCTATAACCCACCTAACACATACATATCATACATGTATGGTTATTTGTCAAAATATGCATAAATGAGCACTCACATGGATACATTTTGTATGAGTTTTACTTTGAGTGAACAGCTGGAAAACCATTTTGCTGTTAAATGCAGCTGCACAGATAAAGTGTATAATCCAAACATATTTTTTTCCACTGTTTCTAATATCTTTGTTATTATACTGTGTCAATAAACTTTCTGGTTCTGATTTATGATTGTTTCATGCAGGTGCAACCTGATGGCATATCAGAGAATGCCATTGGGCATTATTGCGTACACGTGTTTGTAACTGTATTCAACGTATTTCTTCTGTCTTAGCTCTGATACACATATGTATGTATATTTTTATAATTTATGTTCATCTCCTTCCCTTGTGAAGAGATTTTCTTTGCAGTTGCAGAAGAAAATCATGACATCTTAGACCTTCAGCTCATCCTGTCAGCTATATGAATGAATGAAGATCTTGCTACAGATCCCAGGGTTCAGATGAAGAGGGTTTTTTAGTGTTGACAGTTATTTTCCTCTTTTGGTGTACTGCTCCTGAAAGGTTTTCATTAGAAAATCCCTTATAATTTGAAGAGTGGGGGAAATATATAAGAGAACATACTATTATTTTCAATCTATAGTTTTTACTCATAGTGCAAAATATTTTCCTGTAACTTTTTTATTACTGCTGATATCCTCTGGTCTTTTCTTTTGCATCACTCTATTCTCCTGTCAACCATTCAATATTCATGCTAACAAAACTCCCCTCTGCACCAACTTTATTATTGTTGGCTTTCTGCAAGAGAAATGCCACTTCCAATTTTGAGCTATTACAATCAGCTAAAAAAAAGAAATCAGAGTTCTTTATTGTGATAATGAACTCTAAGCCCAGCTCCTCATTTTTAACCAATACTGATCAACAGAAACCACATATTTCAGTAAAAAGCAGATTACTTTGTAAAATGAATGGTAGCTTCCCAGATGAGAAACACAGCGAGGCCCATGCAGGTGCAAGAGAACATTTCCCTATGTGTTTTCTTTTTTTCAGAAAAAATTTTGAGTTCTGTCTACAAATGTAGTAGGCAACTTATGTGAATCCTTAAACTATGACAAAATGGAACACAGAAATTGAAAAGACTGAGAGCATAGTTATTTGTAAACTGAAGGATTAGAAACAGTACATGAAATCTAATCTGTAGATTCTTCATGCCAATTGTCCCTAAATACCTCATATTGTTTAAATTAATTTAAAAATTTGATCTTTTGTATTTTCATGTTGTTTAATCCAAACAGTAAACAGACAATTTTTAATAGGCATACAGTTTATCATGCTGTGCAAATCGATTTATGTAAATAGATCCCTATATCAATGCCCAGAAAATGTAATAGGCTTTTATGTAGATGATTTGACACTATCAAATACAGCAGATTTGGATTCATATAACTAAAAATCTTCAACAACAGTCAAAACAAGATAAAACTTTTTATTTAGTTTTAAGTTGTGTATTTCAGAGTGAAAAATTAAGGAGACAACAGTCTAGACTTCAACATAAGAGAATGTGAAAGACCTAATTATCTTTTGCTTTCCTCTACTGCAAATAGTTGTTCTGAACAAAAAGACAAAATCTAAAGGAAAAAGAAAGAATCTAATGTGTAAAGAGAGACAGAAGACTTTTTGGAAGGACACCAAAACAGGCAGTTCATGTCAGAGGGCAAGAATCGTCCATTTTACAGAGAGCTGCAGAACCAGTAAGCTATAAATGATGACATGGAAAAAGGCCATAATTTAATAATGAAGAGTGAAGTCCTTTCAGAAGTTCTATATTCGGAAGATGGTGACAGCTAATGACTGTCAGGGAAGACAAAGAATAGAGTAATGGAAAACTTATTTTCTTAGGTATCTAATTCATTTTCTTTCTTTAACTTTTTACAATAGAAATTTCAAAAACCTTGAAAAAAAATTTCTGTTCTCACTATGTGCATTTGCAGGTAGTTATGAGTAAATTATGGATTTTTAATTTGCATGAGACATGAAATATCTATTCAAATGGTGAGATTGTAGATACAGGAATGTATACCTAAGTATTTCAGACACAAAACATAGCAAATGAAATTCATAAAATGTGAGGTTTTCAGAGTGCAACATATATATAAGCAAAACTTACACAGAAAATTATCTATCTATACACCTCCCTATAGTCAATAAATAAGTATCTCACCGTACTATATAGTACAACAGAGTTTCATACAAATGATGTTTCATTGCAACATTTTTTATCATATAATTGGTTTCCAACGTGTTTTACATTACAAGATATGTTATCATTCAGTAATGAGCAGGAAATTTCTAAAAGGTCCTCTGGACAAGTTTCTCACATCCACTTTTAAATGCCATGGCCAAGAAAAAAAAAAACAACAAAATGAAAAAAAATTCAAAAAACCAGTTACCTATTTAAAGGTGATACTGAGTCAGGGCAAATATGCTAAGTTCCACGGTTGCTGCTCTTCCTACCTTCCTGGTGAAAGAGAAATCTCAGGAAGACAGGTAGGAGAGAAGTACCAATGTCTATCTTTGAAAGGATAGCCTAAAAGTCAAACTATCTCTTAAGGGCAATCAGAAGATGAAGCACTGAGTGAAAGATCAAATTCAAGTCTTTGTTTTGGTTGTGTGTTTTGCATAATTTAAAATATGAAATCAATGTGTAAATTCACTCTGAAAGCAATTTTGCCTGCAAGCCATGGAAAGACCTAGAATTAATGGAAACTCAGAATGCAGAGCATAGCGAGCATGGATGACCTTTTCCTTATTTTTTTTCTGTTTAAGAGTTCACCAGAATTGCAAGCTGTTCCAAAAGTTCAGAGTTTTAAGAGTACTCTCCTAATCAGACAAGCTGGTTTAAGTTTACGTCTCAAGGGTTCTTCACACCTCTATCACAAGGTGCATTGCTCACTAACATGTCAGTCATTCCTGGGTATTTATTTGATCTGTACAGGTATACAACAGGTGACAGGAATTAGAGGATGAAAATATCTAGGTTTTAGCTTCAAAGTCATGGTATGAAGGAAGTAAACAGTGGTGGCAGCTAGTCAAATCTCAAAACTTCTCCAAAATGCAGAACTTACATGAGAGAATTTGCAAGTTACCGAAGTATCTCAGTGATTCTTCATATCCATATTATAAGGAGTAAATAATTCCTATATAGAGAAAAATAGCTCAAGTCATAAAAGTAACAGTGGTTCATATCAGTCAGTGCTGATCATTTAATTAAGGGTGATACAAATATATCTTTCTAAACAGGAATCAGATTTTTTTTCTCATATAACTGTTACTCTATAGATATAATATCTTTTGAGTTATAAGCTACAAGCTAGATGGCTGTTTTAACACAATGAAAGCCTCTACAGGACGACTCGAACTCCAGGTAAGGATATGTAACACGATGTCTCTCAAAATGCGTGTCTACTGGTGAATGAACGAGTCTAGTCAATACAGTCAGCATATTCCACTAATCAGCCAGAACTATTTAACTAGTCACTCACTAGAACAGGATTGATTGCTCAAACATACAAACCCAGTGCCAGCAGAGACACCGCGTCAGTCATAGATCTTCTGGAATAGCAGCTGATGGTCAGGTGGGATATCCTAGAATATTTCAAGTGACTTCAAATGTCAAAGTCTCAAGGATTGATTCAGGCACTAGAGTATTTTTGACGAACTGACTTGCTTCTCAAGTTACATGGACTGTAACACATTGAGATGCGCAACGATTGTAATGGGGTTTAGATATCACATAGACATTTCAGACAGTTGGAAATATAAATGTATATAACTTAATCTTGAGCTGAATCCAAGGTGGATGTGATCCACCTGCCTAAAAACAAACACGCAGTGCCATTTCACTATCATGTCTAGATTCCAGTTGCTTCTTCAGAGAGAAATTTATCTAACTAGGACCTGACACATCTGTCATTGTCTCATGGCTCTCAGACACCTTTCCGTGTATCTAAGTACACAAGCTATTTTGGAAAGAGGTGCCAGCATACCTTTGTGTCTTTAACATCATAGGTGAAGAAAGAAGAAAAAGCAAATGCAAGGAAAGCAGTTATAAGTTACTCTAAAGCAAATTTTGGTAACAAATATATAAATAAGAAATGCAAAATAATGTCAAATGATAATGGTTTATGTACCACTATGTTAGACATTCTAGTAGATTCAGAAGGTTCTCCAGAAGGATTTGCAAAGTTCCAGGTGTGTTTCTTGCTCTCAGATAAAAGGAGATGTTCTGTTGCAATCAAAATATTTGAATAGTTTATATATATTTTTAATATTACAGAATAAACAAATCTGATATTAATAATATAGTTCTGTTGAAACTTCTTGAGTGCAGCTAGTAATACTGAATGACATGCAGTAGGTATGAAATTGGATATATTATTTTATTTCGAATTTCACTGTTTTGAGAATTTTCTGTTTCATGTTCTTGCAAAAAGTGTTAGGATGACAATAAATGATATATAAAAGCACAAAGAAAAAGAAGTGTTACAAGCTCCTACAAAATACAGACACTATTGTTAGTAGATAAATTATGCATGCTCAGTTATACTTTACATCTGTTGATTTACCAAATAGCTAATTAAAATGCTTTAAGGCTATTATACTGTTTTAGGCACATTTTGTGATTTCATAAAATGTCATTTATCTGGTGAGAACTATGCTTGTTTCAAAATTCATTTCACAAAGTGACAAGGACATAGTAGCTGCATGCAAATGAATCTCTCAAGAAAGGTACCTCAAACTAGTTTGACGAATAGTGAACAAGAGACAACACTTAACATCTATGTACAATAAAAACTACTATAAAAAGACAAATTCTAATGATATATTCAACATAGTTTAAGAAAAAAAGGAAAGAAAAAGCAAACAAAAAAAAAAAAGCATTTGTTTATCTAGAAGCCAGTGTGTTCTAGATGATGGGAAATTCAATCATGCTGTGAAATATTTTCTACTCGCAGAAAAAAACCCAACCAAACAAACAACAAAAAAACTGCAAAAAACAACAACAAACAAAACAAAACAAAAACACACAAACACAAACAAACAAAAAAAATCCAAAACACATGAACAATAAACTGAAACAAGTTTAAAAAAAAAAAAAGAAAAGAAAACATCCACATCCGTGGATTTATGTTTATGTTAAAATTTATGTTTTCAGGGAGAACATTTATATGATAATAATTTCCTTCTTGTAGTATTTGAACCTTAAAAAGATTGCAACAACAATAACTAATTAATCTTTTAAGCAATCCTGGGAATTAGAAATTGATTTCTCCATTCCAGATGTACAGAAAGAGGACTTGGAGTCAAGTAGCTTAATTTGCTAAACCTGTAGCAACCTACACAAAGCTGAATTTGGCTGAAAGCATCAAAAGCCAGACTGTCAAAGGATGTAGGAACTATGACATAGAAGATTACAGTATATAAAAAATAAGCATATAGTTCTGAAAGGGCATTTCACAATACAGGAGGAGAAATTTGTAGAGAAAAGTTGGAAAGACAGTCAAAAAACTCAGAATGAAGAGTGAGAAGATACAAATAGGAAGAGTCAGATGCAGTCAGGAAAAAGGGAATGTCTGACATTGACTGTCTGAACCGTATTCCTACAGGAAGCAGTTGCTCCATTTTTCAAAACAGCCTCTTGATTATAGAATTTGGCTGAGAATTGGAAACTTGAGTATAACTTAGTCTGAAGAGACTTGGACTGATGACCAGTACTGTGCTCTAATGCAAGACAAAACTAGAATAAAATTAAGCTGCTTCCTCTTAATTGATATACAATGCTCTGCAACCAAAAATGCAAAATTCATAGGAGTTGAAAGTGAATCATAATAGACATTCTGCTAATGGAGTCCAATGAGGATGAGCTTTTGTTTGCATGTCAAGTTAGCTTAACTAGCTAATATATAGTTGAAATTGTGGGACTTAAAATGGTCCTATCTGGAGAGTTCTGATTATAAAGTTCATATTTACATGTAGATGAAAGACAAAGCTTTCACTTTTCTGTGTCTAATTTACAGATTAGAAAATTGCCTTTAGCTGAAAGACTTGTTCATTATCTGACACACAGGGTGGGATTTAGTTACAAATGAAAATACCTAATTTTAGAAGTCTACATGTAAGTACCTATACATTTTGTACATATTCAGGCTTCTAAGGAATTAGTGGATCCTTAGTCACAAAAAATTAGGTAGTTCTAAAATTAACCCCTATATCTTCGTTCAGTTCCTGAAAGATAGACATTTATTCTCAAATAGAGCTTAGTAAGACAATTAAGGTGTTAATAAATAGTATGCCCACATAATCAAGTCTCTGATGGTTAACTTTTTAACCATTAATTAATTTCTCAGATTAATTTTTTTTCAGAAATTTTTTCACTGTTGACTATATTGATTAGATTCTACTGACTGTAACAGAAGCTTAGTCACCTAGAATGACGTGGAAGCCTATTGACAAACATTTATTTTTGGGGAATAAAATTCTACTCTAATGGACACATTCACTAAAAATCGTGAGTGTGTAAGGAAACTTTTTTTGCAAAATACTTAAAAATTAAGTGTAGTATCCATGAATAGAGTTTGATACCCGTATCACCTTATGAATCAGGATATTAGCTTTACCAAAAGACCAGTAGCAAGTTGTTGCTGGGAAAAACTGCTGAAAAGTTCAATGTAAACTTACTTCATGAAGTTTAAATCCAATCAGGATTGATTCATCCACTTATTAATGGCATGTAATTAACTAGCAATCAATGAACTATATATTAAGAATCAATATCATTAATACAGCAGATAATCAGCAGTACCTTCACTTACAAAATGCTAATAAACACCTATTGTTTGCTAAACACACTTCTATAACTAATCTCAGAAGGTTACAGCCAAACACACGCACTCATTTATATGCAATCCCTACAAATGTGGGTTACCCATACCCCATCGCAGAATGTACATGCAGGTTTCCCACATGCAGACCTTCATGTGAAGATGTGGGTTCTCCAGCTGAACATACATCCTCGCCATCGCCTGTGCCCAGCTAAAGGAAAAGTCATGGGCAGAAGCAACGTGCTGCCCTGCATGCATCCTGAGTTGTGCACCATGTTGCTCCTCTGCTGTGGATCACTGCCTGGGACAACCAGGAGGCGCTGGGCCTGCCCCAGGCAGGAATGTGAATGCCACAGGGTGACACCTGGCAATGTTCAATCAGTCATGTCCAATCAATGTCCAATCAATGTCATGTCACTGCTCCTCATCCACTCCAAGGCTTCTCATCCTGCCTTTTAAAATTTTTCAGGTTTTCTTTCAGGTTTGCTCTGTAATTCCCTGGTTAACATTTAATATGACTGGGGTGGATTGACCTTGACTCTCTGTCAGGTACCCAGCCAGCCTCTCTCCCTTGTTCATCAGCATGACAAGGGGAGAAAATAAAGTGAAAAAGCTCCTGGATTGAGATAAAGACAGGGAGATGACTTACCAAATTACTGTCATGGGCACGACAGACTCAATTTGAGGAAAAATTAAAGTAGACATGGATGTTGAGAGGCAAGGACAAAATTAAAACAATACCTTCTTCCCTTTTTCCAGGCTCAAATTAAATCCTCCATTCCTGACTTCTGTACCTCCTCCCCAGTCACCAAACAGCACAGGGAGATGGGGGAATGATTGGGTTATGGTGAACCCATAAATTTGTCTCTTCCACCTCACTTTTTTCCTGCTCCATTGCGGGCTACTCATGGGCTATAGTTTCATTCTAGGAATATCCATCTCCTCAAATGTCAGGTTCTCAATGTATGGCATTGTAGATACCTGCAGAGGCACCTGGAGCACCTTCTACCCTTTCTCCTTCTCTTGGTTTTGAAGGGCTGTTTCTTACAGTTGTGTTTTGTGATTTCTTTTTTGAGAGTTTTAGTTTTTTGCTTCTCACTCCTCTCTGCTCTCTGGTATTTCTTATACTTTCTTAAGTGCTGCTGGCACTTGGATACAGACAACACAGACAAGATACAAAAGCTGGTGGCCACTTCTATGTTAAAAATGATCATTTGAGGTGATCAGGGTGCTTTTCCACTCTAAGACAACCAGTTTTGGAGAAACAGCCTCCAAAGAGTATATTGGATATGCAAACCCTATTAACACCCACAAGATAACAGGAGTTATCATCCAAGACTTTTTTCAAGGATGGACCACACAAGCCCTCTCGTATTAAGTCAGTGGCAAAACTCATGACGGAACTCCTGAAGGATCAGTCTTCATCACTTAGCATTCCTAAACCTGTATCAATGCAGTTATGTTAGTTATGTTAGTATAATCGGCTATATTTTACTATTGCACTGCAAGGGCAGACTCTGAGTTAAAAACACATTTTAATATTTTCACAGTATTTGTGAGTTAATACAATAGAAACTCAAACTTAGGTCATTTCAGTTAGAAATGGCAATGAATACATAGCAAGCACAGAATGAAAAAACTGCCTTAATATACTGTGATGTAAAAATATATTATTCCAAAATACAGAATTAGAACAACAAAAATTAAAAGTGCAGAAATTCACACTTACATACTCATTGAATCACATATAAAGCTTATTACTCGAATTAAACCTGTAAACCCAGGAATTCTAATTACAACTCTAAGCAGAATCATATTTATCATCTGTTTCTTACTTATTTTCCTTAATGTTGCAAATTCTTCTCTTGAGGTCAATCAGATAATTTTAATCAAGTATTCATACTGATTTCTTATAAAAACAGGTCTGGAAAGGACTTTGAGAACTCTTGTGTTTTAAAGCAACTTTAACCCAAGGAGATATGATTCCTGACTTATATTTGTTTAATATGTATTCCAATACCCCTCCATTGATGGATTCCACAATCTTCCCCCAGGCAGTCTATGCTAGTGCTTCATTATTGTTACTGTTGTAACTTTTTTCTCACTAACTGTAAGCTTTCTTTGTGAGTTTAATTTTCAGCACTTCTCTATAAAATAATAGAATGTTTTGGATTAGAAGCAACTTTAAAAATCATCTACTTCCAACTCCTCTGCCATGTGCAGGAATGCCACCCACTAAAGCACATTGCCCAAAGCCACCTCCAGGATATTACTCAACAGCAGAGTTATTCTGATGTATCAACCATAATAGTTGTTTAAAATATTTACAATATTTACTTAAAATGTAAGACTCAAACCTTCAAGGAACATTAATATATATTTAAGTAAAATTCTATTATTATTTATCTTGTTCCATTCTTGTGTTCCATCTTCTATCATCCAGTGCCTGCGTACCTCTACACCAAATCCTGACTCTCCATTTCTCAAGACTGCCATGATTTTACCAGGCCTCTATTTCTCTACACTATGACACTGCATTAGAGTCATACATCATAGAATCAGAATCACAGAATCATAGAATCATAGAATGGTCTTGGTTGGAAGGGATCTTAAACATCATCTGGTTCTAACTCCCCTGCCATAGACAGGGACACCATTCACTGGAGCAGGTTCACTCAGAACTCCATTCAGCCTGGCCATGGAAACTTCCAGGGATGGCATGTCCAGAACTTCTCTGGCAACCTGTTCCAGTGCCTTACCACCTCACACTAAATAATTTCTTCCTAATATCTAATCTAAACTTGCCCTCTTTCAATTTGAAGCCATTCCCCCTTGTCCTGCCAGTACATGACCTTGCATCTTTCTTGTAGGCTTCCTCTAGGTACTGAAAGGCCATTGTTAGGTCATCCTGGAGCCTTCCTTTCCTTTGACTGAACAAATCCAACTCTCTCAGCCTTCCCTCATAGGAGAGGTGTTCCATCCCTTTAATAATTTTTTGTCCCTCCTCTGCACTTGCTCCAGTATGTTCAGGTCCTTGTTATGTTGGGGGTGCTGGGCTGAACACTGTACTGTACTTACAGGCATGGTATATAGGTTGTCCTCCTTTTTTGCACCAGTCATTTATATTATGAAGACTATCATATGCTCTCACTCTGAAGGTCTTCAGACTAAAATCCTAAAATCATTTCAGTCATGGACCTGTATGTTCACCATTTCACTGTTTCATAACAGGCTCACTTTAGTGATGCAAGATCATAGAGGCGCAGGGTAACTCCCAATCCTTTTATAAAGTTTCTCTCTCCCTGTCTTAATGGAAACAATTATTTCAAACTGTACTACACTATTTAAATTGAATATTTCAATTGAATTCAACCTATCTTTACAAACACTTCTTCAATTTTTAAAATTATGTTGTAAAGTAGTGTAAGATGTACGATGTCAACCCACCCCAGTACTGACAGGTCAGAAACCGATTCTGTATTCTAGGACCAATTGTTCATGTGTGCTTTTTTACAACCTTCAAGCAAGGAAGAAAAACAAATTTTTGGAAATCCCCTTTCAGAATATGTGTCAAAAATTATTAGGTCCTATATACCTACTATCACATAAGACAAAGGTTTTAGTAATACTATTCTATTAATTCCACATCACGTGAGTTAAACACTTAAGAATTAGTTACAGTATTAAACAGGAATAGAAATTAAATAGAAAGTAAATGAAAAATATATAAATCTAATACCAAGTGAAAACCACTGACTATGCATTTCTTTTACCAATAACATTATTTTAGTCTATTTTTATTTTGAAAAAGAACAAAAAAAAAATGAATATTGTAAACTACAGACAAAGTTGGTTAATAAAGATTTCTTTTTTCCTTAAAAATTTCATAATGATGTCCTCTTTTCCCCAGAACTAAAAAAAGGCTCCAATCCTATCAACAATGTCAGAAAAGCTTCAGCTGCAGTTCCTCTTTAACTATACATTTTTAGTAGTTGATAGAGTACAGTCCTGAGTCTTTTCTCCCCAGCAGAACTTAACTTGTATTAGTTTTAATGAGAATGAAAGCAATTACTGGTACTCCTGGAACAGCTCATTAAACTTCTTTTTTCTTTTTTTTCCTTTTTTTTTTTTTAGCCAGAGAATTGAGCAGTGTACCATTGGAACAATTAAGGCATTGGTGAATTGTATGCATTTATCTGAAACCTCCTTGTACAGACAGATATAGCAGGTCATTCTCTCATTTTTCTTTTCTGTCCAAGCTAATACCTTCTACATCAGTTCAAGCACTGACTTGATTAACTTAATTAACTGAAACTTTTTAAAGGCTGCAATAATTTCTGTATAACAGATATGACACAATATATTTGATCTGTTATTCTTACATTCATTCTAATGATGTACTTATTTCTTTTCTGTCTCTGCACAAGTCGTATTAGAACTATATTGGCATGCCACACAGACACGGGTTTGATGACTTGCAAATTAAAAAAGCTGTTAAAGTGTGTTTTCAGTGTGTGAGATATGTCATGAGTTTAGTTTGCCCACTGTGAATAAGAAAACATAAAAAAATTATGGCATTTGTAGGTGTAAAAGGATCTTCTGGAAGATTCATTTCAAAGAGACATGAATTAATATCACTCAAGAAGACTTTGCTGCCTTGGAAAGAGACATCTTTCCCAGGAATGCTTTTATATGTTTTCTCCTCCTGCATTCCAGAGAAGCTGACTCCTTGGTGTGAGAGAAGATAAGTTCTTGCAGACATATTTGAGAGCCCCTGCAGCAGGGGAGAGGGGTGGGAGGGGGAGGACAATAAAAGCCCTGAGAAGAACAGGGGGCGTGTCTTTGCTAGGCATGGTACAACTTCTACTGTAAATTTAGCATTCTTGGATTGTCAGAAATAAATTTTCTTAAATTCTTCCACTACCAGGTATTACGGGGTACCTGCACATAATCTTTCTTCACAGCACCAAACAGGCTCATAATATTTATAGTTGCACTTAAAATACTACTTAGTACAAAAAGATGATAATATTTTTATGTTGATCTCTCCTGGGTACATATGTGTTCCAGAATTGGAATACAGTTACATCAGAATGCTAATGGTATTCTTGACATGAAGGAGATCTTTGAATTAATAGTACCTACATTTTAATATTAGAGATCAGTCAGTTCTTCTCATGAATGTGGGAAATTTCCTGCTAAACTGCTTTGCTGACAGTAATGCAGGGAATTCATTATGTCCTATAGTCTCACCCTACAATTCTTGCCTAGAAAGATTAATTATATGTAAAGTTGTTCAGAGATGCCTACACCAGCATGAAAATCAGTCTCACCTCAAGCTTACACATCGCCTTTCTGTATAGATATAAACATTCTGTTTACACATGCTGGTAATATTTTACTTTATTCTACATACTCAGAAAACCTGATTGTATAATTCTGGTGATGCTTTTAATCTGTACAAATTAATTCAGTAATGGGCAAAGCTCCAAAACCTAAGCTAGAATCACATGTTGGAGCTTCTTACTCCTCCAGAAGGAGTATAGTATTGCTAATGGAGTGCTTTCTGCTACTCCAGAAAGGAAAATGTTTCTTTTAAGTCCTACATCACATTAATATTTTAATCAGTGACATAGACAATGGAATTGAGTGTACTCTCAGCAAATTTGCCGAAGACACCAAGCTGAGTGGTGTGGCTGACACGTTGGAGGGAAGGGACCTTGACAGGCCTGAGAGGGGGAGCTGTGCAAACCTCTTAACATTCAACAAGGCCAAGTGCAAGGTTATGCATGTGAGTCTGTGCAATCTCAAGCACAAATACAGCCTGGGCAGAGAATGGATTGAGGGTAGCCCTGAGAAGAAAGACTTGAGGAGGTTGGTTGACAAGAAGCAAAAACATGACTTGGCAATACATATTTGCAACTTGGAAAGCCAACTACAGCCTGGGCTTCATGAAAAGAAACATGGTCGGAAGGTCAAGGAGGGTGATTATGCCCCTCTGCTCTGCTCTGGTGAGACCTCACCTGGAGAACTGTGTCCAGCTCTGGAGTCCTCAGTACAAGAGGACTAAAGGAGAGGTCTACAAGGACTACAAGAGGTCTAAAGGAGAGCCACAAAAATGATCAAAAGGCTGGAGTACTTCTCCTACAAAAAAAGGTTGAGAGAGTTGGGATTGTTCAGATCGGAGAAGAAAAGGCTCTGGGGAGACCTTATGGCAGCATAAGAAGGAAGGAACATAAGAAGGGGTCACATAACAAAGATTGGGACAAGCTATTTACTAAGACCTATTGCAATAGGAGGCATAACTGTTTGCTCTGTTGTGGGATTCCCCAGATGCTACAATGTGAGTATCTGCTCCACTGTAATCCTCCACAGGCTGCAGAGGACTAGGTCTACTGTGATGGAGTTTATACAGGTACTAGATTAATTATTTTGTATTACTTGAGTAATGCTGCACAATGCAACACACTGAGGCTGGTCTTAGGTTAGTAATTCTCACAGCAGTCCTGATGAAGCTACCTTGGCTTAGTGCAAGACCTCTCAGATATCTGTGAACTCCAAAGTGCAGTTAATATAAGTTTATTCTCTTCCCATTTAACCCTATCCGATGACGAATTATCATAGACTTTTTAGAAATCTATTTGAAGTGTACTTTGACTTCAAACTCAAGATTTTCACATCTCTTCAAAGGTTTATAAACTGATACAGAGTGAGCAGAGGAATTTTCTAAGGCCTAATTAGTAGGGCAAATAGCTCACACTCTGAAAGCATCACATAAAACAGCTTTCCCATTGTGCATACTGGACTGTATCTATGTTTCTACTTAGAGGTTTTCCAGGAGCTTCTCATTCATTTCAATGAGCTGGCACTAGAAGCAGGAGCAGACTCCTATATGCTTCCCATTCAGATGCTGCACAAGGAAAAGCCAGACTGATTTGTCCATCCCCTACTTATTTCTCTTTTTATAAGTATTTAATTAGTGTGTCATACCATAGCAGTTCACTCAGTATCAGGAAGATATCTCTAAAGAATATTAAACTTCTGAGTTACTGCTTTTCAAGGCAGATTTCCCATAGAAGTTCTTATATAGACAGTTTTGTATGTGGCTGCATTAAAATAACTATCTTAGATTGTAACCAAATTACCAGAGGATTCAAACCATACTTTTAACGATCACATATTCTATTCAATGTTTACTATCCGGTGGTTTAGCTTTAAAAGAAATGTTTTCTATTATCACCTACCATTTTTATTACAATTATATTTAACTGTGCTAAAGAAGAGCTCTCTCTAGAGTACTGCTGCTTCTAGCAATGTTTGATTTTTTGCTTAGGTAATTGATGTTTTCCCACTTTAAAACTGCATTTTGAGATTTGCCCTGTGTGTTCAGAGTGGCATAACTGTGCTTCAACTTCTATACACTCAAACAAATCTTATCACCAGGTCAGATGTAAAGTACTAATGATTTTAAGTGAGATTACAAGAGATTTAGAGAGTATAAAATAGAACATCACAATGAAATATGGAATTTTCAGCAGCTATTGAAAAATTTACAATTATGAAGGCACTTACTAATAAGCTACATCTCTAAAATATAGTATTACTGCCAGGGCTCTGAGGGGGTGTTGTGGTTTTAAGTAGCCAGAGTTTTTTATTAGCTGAGGGGAGCTAGGAGAGAGGCTTCTTTAAGAAGCTGCTAGAGTTTTTCTCTGCTCTTAACTAGCCAAGGTCAGGCAACAACGCCTCTGTGATAACATATTTAAGAAGGAGTAAAAAAAAAAAAGCTGCGCAGAACATCATGGCGGCTTAAGAGAGAGGAGGGTGGGAAGTTTGATTAGCACCAAGGTTGGAGGGAAGGAGAAAGAGAAGATGCCTTAAACACTAAAACAGGGCCCCAGCAATCTGTGAGGAATCATAGGGGCGAAGATTCTTCAGCCTGTGAACCCGTGGAAAGACTGGGAGATTTTTTCCACGCTGGAACAGAGACATGC
>WEIV01013776.1:215911-227298 GCA_013390005.1 Calyptomena viridis
AAAAACTGTTGTTAGTAACAAATCCGCTAAGAAGCAGTTTGCAACAGACTGTTTCCGTGGAGAAGACCCCACAAGGAAAGCTGGGGTGGGCCTCTCTCACTCTTCTGAACAGCAGCAAAGAAAACCTCTGATTGTAACCCCCCCACACACACACCTGCCTTCCCGAGCTGTTGGGGGAAGGTGAAGGATCTTAAAAGGGAGGGCTGGGGGGAGAAAGGTGTCTGTAACAACTATCAAACTGCTCACCCTTAAACTCTTAAGCTCTGATTTTAGTAGTAGTTGTAGTTATAGTAGTAGTAAATTCTTAACATTCTAAGTTAGAGCCTGTTTTGCTTGAGTGAAGTAGTTAATAAACAGTTGCTTGTAATCCTTATCACAAAAGTCGAGGATTTTTTTTCCTTCTCTGAGAAATTTTAGATCTATGTGTGGGCTCTCGGCTTTTAGCCAGAGTCAAACCATAACAGGGGGTTGCTAGCACATAATGTTCCTTCCCTCTTTCTGCCCTAGGGCTCCCTCCACTTGCCTATGGCCCAGAATCCCATGTCAGCCACCTCAGGGCCATCGGTCATTGCCCCACTGGCACCTCAGCAGTGCTGGTCTCCAGTCCCCCATAGCTCTGCCCTGCCTGGCCACGAGCCCTGCTGGGCCAGGCACATTCATGACTCCATTACATCACCCAGCTTTAACCTGTCCCCATTCCCAGGAATGCTGGCTGGGCAGTGATCCTGGCTGCTCTATTCTGGACATATAACTATCATACAAATTCTGGTTAGATATTATGCCTGCGAGATTCCATATATTAAAGTTTCAGGCATAGAAATTTCTTTATGAAAAGAGGAAGTCTTGTGCCATTCATCGAATACCTCTTACATAAAACTCCAATACTTGGCTAAAGACTGTCAGCAGCAGCATGACAACTACAAGCAGGAGGCATCATTATCCACAATGAAGAATGGGAAGGAAAAAACCCAACAACAATTAACTAAAACCAGTCTTCACTGATCTTCATTTCTTCAAGTTCACTTCCCTGCAGTGGGATGGGGGAGAGACTGAATCTAAAAGTGAGAAAACTTGTGAGTTGACATATAGGTGGTTTAATAGGTAAAGCAAAAGCAGTGCATGCAAGCAAAGCAAAACAAGGAATTAATTGCCCACTTTTCATGTGTTGGCTTCCCCCCGTCCAGCCTCGCTCTTCTTCAGCCCAGGCATTGCTTCGGCCTCGGGCACTGGTAGGATAAGGCCTTCTTCAGGGCTTGCTGAGGGGTGAGCGTGCCCCTGCACTCCCCGGGGGATGGCTGAGGGAAACGGAGGACAAAGAAGGTGCTGGCAGCTCTCCATGGTTACGCATAATATAAGTTTATTCACTCCAGAGGCAACAGGCGTCGTGGAGGGTCCAAGCTTATCAGGGATAACCAGGGAAGAGCCCTTCCCATTTCTGGCCTATGATTCTTATAGGGGGTTCCAGCCAATGGGAAGGGAGGACAAGGGAAGGGGACAAACTATCTGGGGTGAGGGGTAGAGATATAACAGAACATACCAAGTAACAGAACAATAATATACAGTGAGAAATACATGCTAATTACACATTACCACATGAACAGGCAGGTGTTCAGCCATCTTCAGGAAAGCAAGGCTCTGTTAGGTGTAATGGTTGCTTGGGAAAACAAACAACATAACACTGAACAACCTCCTTCCTCATTTTTCTCCACAGCTTTTATTACTGAGCTGGATATCATAGGGTGGGGAATATCCCTTTGGTCAGCTGGGGTCAGCTTTCCCACCTGTGTCCCCTCCCAGCTTCTTGTCCATCTCCATCCTACTTGCTGGAAGGGCAGCACAAGAAACAGAAGAGGTCTTGATGTTCTTCAAACACTGCTCAGCCAGACCTTGAAAATCCCTACATTATACACACTGTTTTCATCACAAATCCAAAACATAGCATCACAAAAGCTAGTAAGAAGAAAAATAACTATCCTAGACAAAAACAGTACACTGATTAAAAAGCAGTGGGTCTCAATTGGTTTTCAAATAAAATTAAACCCTTATATCTGCCCAACAGATATATCTTTACTTATTAAATATGCAAGTCATAACAGTCTATTGAAAATTCTCATGGAAATCGTAAATAAAAGCTACTCTCTTCCCACTGAAACTGTATACAGATGTAATAATAGCAACTGTACCTGAACCTATGTTCTTTAAAAAAAAGGAAAAAACTTTATGTATCTCTTGGAATATCCAGGAGAAAGAAACATAGATACGGGAATTGACTACCACTGAAAACTACAGCTTTAAAGCTTTTCTGCCTTTTGAGTAGAACAAGGATGAAAAGCACCATCTTCTCTGCCATTAGCTAGAATGTAATGGCAGTAATGTAAATGTGGTATTTAATTGATTTAAAGTTGCGTTTTTTTCTTTAAGGCCGACTATTCTCCCAACATGTGAATTGTCTTTACCAGTTTCAAGTCAGCGGGAGAGGAACATTAGGATGCGTAAACATCCTCATACTGCTTCCAAACTCAAAGAATCCAAGGATTATCTCTTCTTTGGACAAAAAACCCTCAGTGGCAATATCATTAGTAACCCTTGCACAGTTTCATATAAGACAGCTCTTCCACTTTAGTCTCTTTGAAAACTATACCAAGTTCGAAAAGCATATCTGTGTAGGCAACATAGCCATGTATTTGGCATGTTTTAATATAGAAAATCCACTCAGATTCACAGAAGATAAATAAAAAATGTAACACTTAGAGTATGCACAGTTCCAGTCACATTTCTACCGGAAAACTTTTTCTGGCGTGTTTACATTTAAAGTGACTTTGAAAAGTGGACTTCCTACAAGCAAACATATCCTTGTCTAACCAGCACTGTTTTGTTGCTATTGTATCCTCAGGCAAGTTTTTTAATCATAGACATCTAGGAAAGAGTCAAATGAGCACATGCTCAGAATTCTGTGGAGGATACTAGTGACCAGTTTCTTCATAACTGATGCATCACTGGCAATAGCCCAAGAAAAAGTTGTGATAAATATGTATCACTACCAAGAAAAGCACTTGTAAAGCATAATGGGATAGGAACATTTCACAGGTTTTGTTCTGTTTTGACTGTGTATTTAGGAAATGAAAATGAGAAGGTTAAAAAAAAAGTAGAAGTGAAACAGAGTAGTGAGAGAATCAAATACAGAATTGACACTGCATAAGCTCAAAGTGTGTAGACCTAAGAAACAGATTTGAGGTTTATGATATTGTTTCTCATAATGAATTGAAACAAAGAACCATTTTTTTTTTCTTAAAAACAATGCAGAAAACTGCAGATTTAACTAGATGTATTTATACCTTAGAGGTATGGACCAGAACATGGCAAAGTCATCTTGTGGAAGAATTCTCTCAACTAATCATGAAATAAGACTTGGTAAACTGCAATCAGAAATTAGTAGGTGTAAATTCATTACATAAAATATGCAAGTCTTTCTCTTACTTGTCTACACCTAACAGAGTGTTGAGGTTCAAATTGGTTTTGACAGTATCAGATACCTGTTGACTAAGAATATTGGCTAAGAAGAGTTTCCTGGAGAAAAACTGAGATACTTCTGTCTAAATAATTAAAATCTAGTAGAATGATCTCTGCCCAGAAATAAAATTAAGACAGTATACTTTAGTAAGATTAATTTTAAATTATGCAAATAGATCCTTACAGAAATTAGCAATAGAATTTATCAATACTTATGTATGCATGAAAAATATATTTCAGTTCCCCTGTTGAGATACAATGTTATTGTTTACTGTGCATTGTAACTAAATTAGACACAGTGGTATTCTGTCCATGTCCCCAAAATAAAATGTAATGAAAGCAAGTTCAAAATATGCTTTTTAGCCACGGTGATTTGTGTCATATTCATTGAGCTCAACTTATCCATAAGTAAAACCTACCAAGGGTAAATCTCCAGCTAGTTACTGTAGAAATGTGTTATTAAAATAATATGGTGTCAGCTACAAAAATATTCATTCTCGTTATATACTTATTTACTTTCTAGCTGCATCTGTTTTTCACAAAGTCTTTAAGTGCAATGAAATCTGGGATTTACAGATAGTCAGTAAAACTCCAGAAATTAGTGTGCAATGCAAATTCCTGCAATTTAAAAAGAAAGTTTATTTTTCTGAGAGGCTAGAAGAGTAAGGTTATTTCTAGATTTTGAGCTTCAGATGCTGAAGTCTAAAGTTTGATGCAGCTTTAAATTTCTAACCCCAAATCCTTATCGTACATTAGTCATATACTTCAAGTACTTTGAGTGAAGCAAAGTATCTAACATAAGAACAACTATCTAATGCATAAAATAATCACCCAGTCACACTCAAAGGCAAATAAATACCAGAGGTAGTGTATAATAAAAATCAGCAACAAAAATCAACTCAGTGCATCACAGAACTTACAAAATTTTCAATTCAAAATGAATTAGCACCTTTGTCAACAAACTAGATAAAATTATTTTATGGCAGCACAAAATTATGTAAAGCATAGTTATACCTATTTCCAGTTTGAATTCCATGCTTGGATATGTAAACAAGAAATATTAAGTAGAAATAAGCCACTAATATTAACTGTCTATATGACAGTGAGTTTATTGCTAGAACATTATGCTTTGTTCTAGTGCCCTTATATTGTAATGGAGATTAACAAATTGGAAAGAGATCTGTGATCAATAAAAATAAAAATTTAGATTTTTGCTATTAATTTTTCCAAGACATACGAGCAACTGAAATCTTATGAGCCATCTTCTGCTTCTGAACAGATTTTTCTTAACATAAAAGGCCATACTATAGCTAAATAGTTGCATGCTCCAGTTAAAAAAAGTAATCCCAGACTGGAAATTAGCAAATTTTAAACAGCTGTTTAAAATTACTCAGGAGGTCGTGCAAGATAATCGTAACAACTTTTTCTGACAGTAAGACCTGCCATCCAGTGTATGAGTTATCAGAGGACATATGTAGAAAAATTAAACTGATATTTGGTTTTCAACTGCTTTCAAAAGCTTCAGAAAGATAAATTACTCCATATAGTCAGGGCCAAGCTTATACAGTTAAGATATCCTGAGTTATAAGAATGGTATATTCTCACAGTTTGGTCAATGAACTTGCTTTGCACCAGAGTAAGAATAAAGGACTTTAATTTTGTCCTGGAAATTTAAAAGCATGATTAATTATAGTAACAGCTGAAATTCCCAGAAGTTTTTCCTTGTTAGCCAAAAGCAGGAATAGTTATTCAGTAAAAGTGTTCATCGGTTATATTATCTGTAACTGAAAAATGGCACATGTTCAGTGTTTCTTTGGATGAATTTTTAGAAGACTGTGTAAAGTTGCTACCAAATAACTGCTTAATGTTGATGAATTATGCCTATGATCACGGTAAGGAACCTGATTTGTTTGGAGAATCTGAATTGTATTTTGAACATTACATTTGATACCTGTTCAATATTTCCTATTATCACTTGTAGATTATTGCTAGATTTCAGGCTTCCTTATCTTGTACAGACTGTAAACAGTGCATTCAGATTTTTATTTTCATTGAGCCAGATCACTGCAGAAACTTATTTATATGTCTGTGAGCATCCATAAAGTCAATTTTCCCATGCTTTCACTAGAAGGGTATTACTAACACATTGTACCAAGATGCAACATTATTTACAATCTTTCCACTTGCTTGTATGGAGAAAAACTAAGTACTTCAGGAAAGACAGACATACACACTGATAAGAAACATTCTTGAGAGACATTTAACCTATTTGATGATATTTAAAGCTGAATTTAAAATATTTAAAGCTAAATTATAAATTAGAGACATTTTAACATGTACTAAAATAGTCTAAAAATAGTCTAAAATACTGCCTTGGAAGATACATGGTCTCACTGTATTTACTGGAATTCTGTATGACATATACTTCAATATTGTCCAGAATTAAGAGTCTTAGTAAACCTATGTCTCAAGTAACTGCCCTTGAACTTATGGTGTCAGTCATAGTAAGTAAAGAGCTAAACTTAAGGGGAAGTTGGGGCTTTGAGCTGGTTCTCACTGAGGGAATGCTATAGTTTAACAGATTTTTGTCTAGATCTTTTTATCTTCCTCTGAGCTTACAAAATGTGTAGAAATGAGGTTCAAAACTTAGAATTAACTACAACTTGCGATGGCAAATTTCAAAATAGAGGTTGTCAACATCTGAAGATTTTATTCATATCCACCTTTTATAATACCTCACGTTATAGAATCATAGAGTCATTTAGGTTGAAAAAGACCTTTGAGATCATTGAATCCAACCTTTGACAGATCATCACCTTGTCAATTATCTAGCACTAAGTGCCATGCCCAGTCTTTTCTTGAACGTGAAGAGATAGTGAGTCCATCACATCCCTGGCTGCCTGTTGCAATGCTTAACTTCCCTTCCTATGAAGAAATTCTTCCTGATGTCCAGCCTGAACCTCCCTTGGTGCAGCTTGAGGCTGTGTTCTCATCTTGTTGCTAGTTGCCTGGGAGAAGAGACCAACCCCCACCTGGCTACAACCTCCTTTCAGGCAGTTGTAGATAGCAATAAGGTTTCCCCTGAGCCTCCTTTTCTCTAGGCTAAACAACCCCAGCTCCCTCAGCCACTCCTCCTATGACTTACTCTCTAGACCCTTCCTCAGGTTCATTGTCCTTCTCTGGACATGCTCCATCCCCTCAGTGTCTTTCTTGGAGTGAGGGGCCCAGAACCAGTCACAGGACTCAAGTTGAGGCCTCATCAGTGCCAAGTACATGAGGGACAATCACTTCCCTAGTCATGCTGGCCACGCTATTTCTGATACAGGATGTATCTGGTATTTTTGGCCACCTGGGCACACTTCTGGCTCATGTTCAGCTGCTGTTGACCAGCACCCCAGGTCCTTTTCCTTTGGGCAGCTTTCCAGCCACTCTGCTCCCAGCCTGTTTTTTTCTGACAGCAGTCTTTACACTGGTTTTGGTTTCTCTTAATCAAAATAATGAAATACTTGATTTAAGTGTTAAAGTTAATGAAAACTGGATTAGGTTCTTTTGAAACAGTGAAATTAAGAATAAGGTTATATAAATTTTTGTATTACTGTGCCTCTGTTAAATCTTACAATAGTTACAAGTGTATACATATGCATAAATGTTTGTTATTCAGTTTGTAATCTCTGACATTTACTGTTACAAGATATTTGGAAATAATTTACAGAACAGCCTTTAGGACCAGCAGTATCATACATATGCACAATAAACAAGACTCATTCTGGGTTAATTTTAACTATTTTATAGGTTGAGACTTAGGGGGATTTTATAGCTGCTAAAACAAAACAAACAACCCCCCCTCACCACCCCCCACCGCAAAAAAAAAAATTGCCACTGGATCTGATTTAATCCACAATAGTGAACTATATATGTTTCCAGCAAGGAACGTCTCAAGATGTGAATTTTGAATCTTTTCCTCAAATAGTGTTTCAAAATACCTTAGCTCCACATAAAGGAGTATAAAGGAGTAAGATGTTACTTGCTACTAATATAGAAACAAAGTCCATAATATTTCAGAACTATTTAGATATTGATTCCAAGAGAAATTTCTCATTGCAAATAAAAATGGTTAGTTTATTTTAATAAATTTAAGAAATCTCTTTCATTAAACAAATACAGAAATCTGAGAAATCTTATTAATTTGTGAACAAGTTTATCTGGATGGAATTTCTCCTTAAAAATTTGAGAGAAAGATCTTGTTCCCATTGTTATGAGTGACTACTTTACCTATTTAGCTAAATATTACAACATTTAATCTTTCATCTTTTCATTTAACCACTTCAATTTTTCTCCCTCTTAATTTTCTACTCCTTATTGTTCTCTTATCATAATCACCCTTTTCATATTTTCTTCTGGACTTAAAAGACTTGTTAGAAATTACAAATTTTGCTAAACAGTTCTAATTTAATAAAAGTAATACTTTCTTCAACATCCTAATTGTCAAAGAGTTCCTGAAATAAGAACTTTTTAATTGAATTTCCTGCACAGAGTCTTGGTTTTATAAGTTTACATTAGCACTAAGTACACCTTGCACTTGAAAAAATTTTTATTCAGTTGAAATTTTGGAATCCTAAGAGTTAATCTGAAATTGTCAACCTCAGAAACCCTGCAGAATACATGCAGGACTTTGGAAGAAGGTAAAATATCATATAAACGTTTGTTTAAACATTGTTCTCCATCCAATTAATATATTTAGGATTAGCTGTCAGGACTCTAGAGCTTCAGACAAATATTGATTATTTGTCAGATTATGCTAATATGGTCAGTGTTATGGCAGATAAATATTTGTACAGCCAAATAATACTTGACAGCAAATACATGCATATTAAGACATAAATGTCAACGAATCCATTCTGGTGATTGACATGGAAGTGTACAGATCATTAAGATGCACCTTTCTTTAATGGGCACGGGAGCATAAAACATGGAACATGACCAAATTCTCATTTTCTTATCCAGGGTAATTTGGAGCAAAAGAAAAATCAGCCATAGCTCAAAGATGTGGAAGCACAATATTTAAAAGGAAGAGTGAGAGAACAGTCTATCTTATATGTTTACATTGTAACACGGTTAATCAAAATTAGCAAGACCTTGCCTTTGCAAAAATTAAATTAAATCCTCAAAAACTGATAATGTATGATTATTTTTCATTGCCCTTTTTTTTTCTTTTTTATTTTTTTGGTAGATGCTAATGAGAACTACATTAACAATTCTACACGTAAAAATATTAAGTAATCCTTCCTTCCTATTTTTTTCCATGGGTTCCAGATTGCAGGCTAATATTTTGAAAATATTTCTTTAAGAGCACTGTACAATATTGTTTTTCTTTCACACTTTACAGTAGACATACCTTCCTAGGACATTTTAGAGTTTTTGGCTTTCCTCTTGATGCAAAACATACACTAATCAAGTGGTACCTCTTCCGCATCCCTGGATTTTTTCTGTGTATTTTGTACAGTATGAGATAACAACCAGTGTCATAAGTATTGACTACCATACAAGTATACATTATTTGTCAGTTAGTGTAACAAAGCATTATATAGACTGAATGATGTATGATTGATGTCGAAGTTAGACTATGCCTATTTTTGGAAGATACTTGAACAGGAAACGTAACTTTTTAAATAGGAAGACGTGAAACCAGCAAAACACACAGGAATGGACTAAAACCCCTATGAAGTCCTAGCTTTAAAAGTCCCCACAAACAAGAATATTAATAGTGGAAATATTACTTGTGTATTCTTGGATATTTGACCCAAGACTCTTAAACAGTTCTACTAATGACTTGAAATACAAGACAAAGAGTTAATTAGTCAAGAAGAAGAATATAAAACAAATGTAGAAAATGCAGACCTGTCACCTTGGTTCTGAAAAAAAATTGTCACTTTCACTGAACACTGTGATAAATATGAATGAACTCTCACAGTAAAGTTAGTCTCAAAAGAGATAAAGTGATCCTTGTATATACAAACTGTAAAATAGTAGCAAGACTGGACATGTTACATTAGCTTTGGTTTTGGCAATAGAATAACCATTATAAAAACACTGTTCTGTTCTGGTGTTCATTGTTCAAGAAGGTGTTAATAATCAGGAACAAGTTTAGCAAAGAATGCAAGAATGTTTAATGTCTGAAAAGCATATTCAATGATGAATGACAATGAGACAAATTATTTAATTCACTAAGAGAAGTGTCTAGAGTTTGTTTAGTTCAATATCATTCAAAGAGTTTTTAAAATTGTCTGGTCATTTGCAGAAGTAAAGAGAGAGATGAAAATAAGAGAAAGGATCTTGAGTCCTCTATAAAGTTTAAGAAATGTTCAGGCATCACCATTTTTTGCCCAAGGGAGTACTTGAACTACCGGCCTCTTTCATTTAATAACCATGCTTGAAGTTCTAGACCTATAGCAATATTTTAACATTTAGCTTTATTTTCCTTTTTGTTGTTCTGAGTACTTAGGTTCTATACTCAATAAAATGAAAAAAGACACGTCAGAATATGCGATTTTCCAAAACTAATAGACTCACCATCCTAGTCTGTTACAACGAAGCAGAGGTCTTAAACTTTCATAGTTAATTTCTAACACAGAATGCTATTGTTCTATACATCAAACCATGGCGAGTCCTTTCTCACAAATACGTAAGTAGGTAGTGGCCATCCTCCCAAAGTGATTGAAATTAAAACACTTTCCTTAAGCTGTTCAAGTTTAAAGTCATATGTTGCCTTTAGGACACCTATAATTTAACACAACAATCCGTCTTATGCAATTATATTCCTGATGGTGCAGAGGAGTTTAACAGAGAGAAAAATTGACCTTCTCATTTGCTTGATGTGACCTTCATGCACAGAAACAAAGTATACACTTTAGATGCCCAGCTAACACTTGGTGTGAATAGCTTCAGTATTCAAAGTCTAGGAGTCTCAGAACGAGGGAAACATGAACTATAATCCAGCTCTTTTACTAATGAGTTGTGCATTACTATAATCCGGCCTCAGTTGTTGTCAGAAAAAAGTATTATATATTTACCATACTAATCAAATAGGTTTCATCTGCCAATAGGGAAGGAAGATAGAGTGACAATGTTTGAAAAGAAAATAAAAAGCCAAGCTCATTAGAATTGGCTCACATATTCATTAGAGTTCCTGCAAGACAGTAAAAAGCTAAAAATGAAATCAGATGAATGAAGATTCTGTTCATTGATATTCCTTTAATAAAAAAAATAAAAGGCAATTTAATGAATACAATGGTAAAAAGATCACAAAACCATGCCTCATGTTGTATACCACTGAAAAATAAATACAGATAAGGAATTCAGCAATCAGCCCTAGTTGGTAATCCAGTCCATCTTTTATGGTATATGTGTACTGTATTAGAGTTGTTGAGCATGATATAACTCCTTTGAAGAGCCACACCATGATTTTACTAATACATGGAATATAATCAGCAGATCGCTTGTAAATAGAAACACTGCTGAAGCATGGCATGTGGGCAATTATCTCTGGAATTTTAACCCACTCTTTCTCACATAACAAAAATATGGTCAGCATTTTCTGTAGAATGAACTTATAAACTGAACATGCTAGGCATTTTTTCTGGTATGCTACATTGTGCACAAAGAGAGTGAATATTGTGAGATAGCTATATTGTGGTCAGACCAAAAGACTAAGCAAAAGTGTAGCCCGATTGATGGACAAGGAAGATGATGAACACAGAAGTAAACAAAAGCAGGTGGTTTCATAAGGAGTCTACATTATACTTTGAATAAAGTCCAAACCAGTAGTGTAGGTCAATGGGAAACTTCTGACTGGGGAAATATATATATATACATACATA
>WEIV01013777.1:1500-30999 GCA_013390005.1 Calyptomena viridis
GGGAAGCTCATTTCATGGCTCAAGTAATCAGTAGCTGAGGAGGAAGGCAGTAATACTTCCCAGAGCTTGGAAACCAGCAGGGCTTGGAGGAAGACAGAGAGCAGGACTGAGGTCAGCAGAGGTGGAGATGACATTGAAGGTGAAGAATTAGGGATAAAAGAGTTAAAATAAAAGTAAACAGACAAAAGAATGGAAGTAACAATATACAACTCTGGTAACACAGACAATAGGAACAAAGTCTATGACCAAGATAAGTGCAACAGTTATTAACATGGGAAAAACATAAGAAAAAAGATTCACCAAAAAAAAGCATATACACGTACCTGTAAACCATTTCATTAGGAGCCGTGTCATCAAAGGCATAATCAAAACGAAAAGTTTGGTTTTCTAGGTACCTTGTTAAATCCACCTTTTGTTTTGGTTCATGTACCATCACAACATCTTTACTAGGAATTGTTATTACATCAAGGTCTTTCATTAAAGTTTCTATAAAATAAGTGAAATATATATTTAACTAACAACATATCATTATTTTTTACATTTTTCCACTGTTTACACTCTTATAACATCTCAGGTAACACAGCTCCTCCAAGTAACAACACTGCAATGGATCTGGGCTTCTGATGCCTTGATAGTAATCTGCTAAGTAAGACATTTCCTTTTGGAAGTCCTATCCTAGCAATTGCTAGACACTGTAGCTTGTTATATATTCTGTAACACTTTTCAGGGATTTGAGAACTTTTTCCTCAGGGATTCTATACTCTTTTACAGCTTACTGCCATATCCTTTGACTTTTTATAATTACCTTCCCTGGTGAAGGAACTAGATGATGGAAGTCCTATACTGCTCACACTGTCAAACTTGGCAACAAAGAAATTAATATCCTTACGATAATCTGTTTTATTTTAAAATTTTATCTTTATGATTTTTCTAGATCTTTAACATTACAGTCATGTAAGAAAAATTTTGCTTTCATTCCTCACAGACAATTTCATTTGTGTAATCCTCCTGGAACCTACAGTACACGCCTTTAATATATAATTTCTCTAAATTAAAATCCTTTTTAAAAATCACATTGTTAAGTAGAAAAAGATGAAAATGCTAATGAACCTATCACTGTGACTTCGATAATGAGATCCCAGCTTATAATTACTATACAGCACTACAATTTACTGCTAATTGATGTATACTATGAGTCAGCAAAAAAAGAAAACCCAGTGATCCAAAATATGCACAAAAATAAAGATCCTTTTTGTGTACAATCAGGATTCACTAATGTGTCCTACTTGCATTTCTATGTAAAATTTCTTAAGGCATACAGTTCAAGAATTTGATGTGACTGCATACAATTAGAAAGAAACCTTTTAATGGGTTAACATCCTGATCAAACAGTACTATGTTTACCATTGCATTACATTACACACCAACAGAAACATGCATTCCAGTCACTGTACAATCAATTTTTCAACTGCACCGCAACAAAGTAAAATATAATTGTTCTGCAGTAATCACAAAGAAAACATAAGAAACAGTGATAAAAAGAAATTTATGATGGACAATTCTTTGCAGCAAAAATTTTTAGTTTAACCAGTCAAAAGATAATTTTTCGTAAAAAACTGTTTGGAATAAGACATTTACGTGCTCCCAGCTATTTGGTATGAGAACCTGCATTCCTTGTTGACGAGAATTACAAATAGTGTCTCTGAAACTCACCATACATTTCACAACTATAAATACATGTCACTGAAATAAAATCTTAACATGTCACTTCAACACCTACTTCCTGCATAGTCAATCCACAGATCTGGTGCTGAGAACACCTAAAGTTTTTGGTGATAATTCTGTGTGAGATGACAAAACAAATTAATTTCATTTTTTCCATTCACAGAGTTATAGTATAATATTTTTAGTTATTTTATACTTTTTTATGATTATATGAGAAATACTGTTTCTTATGAAGTGTTTTCAATAGATTGTATCATGTACATATCATCCCCTGCATAGATTATTTAATTAACACAGTTTTTACTACAGTTTATTCTTAAAAACGCAAAATGGCTTTAGTGCAAACCTCATTTTCACTTAGACACTCATCTTTCTACAAACACCTCTGATCTATATTTTTAATAGCTCCAAACCACATCTAGGATTTGCAACCTTACAAAAAATCAAATCCTACTTCTGATTCCCAACTCATATATAAAGACAACTTGTTCTCATTTACTGTAATGTCCACCTTCAATACAGGTAGAAGGTGATGTTTGCACTAAGTGTAAAAGAAAAAAATAATAATAAACATCTAAAAAGAAACAGAAGCAGCAAAGTGAAGGGGAAAAGTAAGACAAAATGTAATGATATACTAGTATCAACATATATATGGGAAAGGGAAAACAATTTGCCCATTTTCTTTGTAGTCCTGACAATATAAAAATGATAAATGCATCCCATGTTGTTTCAGCATCAGCAAGACTATCTTTCAAGTCCTTCAGCTAAACAGAATATAACAGAAAGAGAAGGAAAGAAACATCTTTCAGCACTGGATTCTGACAGGCTTCAATTCAAAAGCATTTGTGTTCTTTAGTTCCCACCGAAAGCAAAGAACTTCCTGGGAAAATCTGGATTTTACTGGAGTTGAAACCTGAACAGTTTTGGGGGATTTTTTTTGGAATACAGACTCCAGTATAAGCAGGCGGTAGGAAAAATAGTTGTAATACTCATCACACACACACAAAAGCCAATAGGGAGTTATTTTAGTACCTAACAGTTTTTAGTGGCATTTGATACGCTCTAAGGTATCTTTGCCCAGCCCTGAGCAGCAGCTCCAGAGTCTCCTATTTGTCTGTAATCCACTAGCCCTGTGAGGATGTCTTGGACATGTCTGGGCACCTACCATTCACAAGACACCAGCATCTGAATAGCTCTCTTGAAGTCTGATGCAAGACCATTTTTAAGTATAAAAATACACATATAAAACTGTACGACAGTTTTCTCTGTGTAACTCTCTGCTCAGGAGATCACTTCCAAGACACTTTAAAGTAACAGTGATCCTAATACGATGCAAGAATACTGAAGAAATTACAATAGAAATTATTTCAGATAAACTAAACACATCCTAGATGACCTTGGAAGAAAACTGCAGTCTCTCTCTGCCTTGGCCCCCAGTTCATAAATTTGTGACAGTTAAACTACTTTTCTTCTCATCTCTATACAGGTTACGATGAGGCTATGAATTTCCTAGGTCCATCACACATGCTGTCTAGTACAACAGTTTCACCTTTGATTTCTAGAACTCTTTAACACAAATAACATCACTACCAGAAGCATCTTTTCAGGTAAATAAATCAGCAAAATCTTCATTGATCATACCTTTTTTATTGAGTGGTCGCTTTCGTACACAAACACAAATCCTGTGCTCATCAATCTGCAATGGAAAGTCTTTCAGTGAACTACACCCCAATTCATTATATTTTACTTTATTTTTCTTCTACTCTTTAATTAATTATTTAAACACAGAGAAATTTCCAAGACAGTGAGTCATCTGAACATGTAAAAGCCCCTTGTGTCTGCACAATAGCCAAGAACCCAAAAGGCAGAACCATACATTAACAAAATTCCCCGCAGACCACGGTCTAATCCTATTGAGTACCAGGTGCACCTTGGACTATTGCAACGAAATCCATCTTTAGCAGGGTAGATATGCTATTGACAGAAATTGTCACAATCTCTGATTTCCACAGAAATTTGACAATCTTCATCATTTAAGGATTCTGTTCCTCCGACTTGTCTGCAAACCAAAGGCCCACATCACCTTCAAAGATGAAATTTTAATCTTTAGGCTAAATAGGGTTTTTTATAGAAGTTTAGTGGTTTAATGGTGAAATCCCCTAGCATTTTAGGAAAATTTACAATACCAAGGGTGCGTGACTACTTAGAAGATATTGGCATTATTTAATAGTAAAAAGATATTTAAATGACATAATTAACAATAAACTAGGACTCTCACAACCCACTAATTTCAATATCATCAAATTACTAAAAAAATAAACCCATAAGTACCTATTCACATTTACATGACATTTACTGACAGAAGTATAATCAATAAAACTGAAAACACATAGCAAAAATACAGAAGGATAAAATATTTCCATGTAGCTCATGTACTTACAGGATCTGCAGTTGTCAGTGGTCTATAATCCAAACTTCCCCTGAAATCTCTTATCATACACATAATTTCATAATTTGGGTTTGTAGCATCAACATCCTAGGAAAAAGTAAGCAACAGAATTTCTACTATGCTCTTTGTTTTCTGAAATGGACTAAGTCCACTATGCTCTATATTCATTTATAAGAAAAATACACATTAACTAAAACTTTTTTTTTTTCTCCAAAATGCCAGAAATGTCTCTTGCAAGTTTAATGTAAGCTTAATGCCTTTTTCCATTCTGGTGCAGCTAATTTACTGACCATAAAGCCAAAGAATTATATGCTTCCTATTCCATGTTTTCGGTTGACATGTAATAGAAAATACTTTTTAATTGAGGACCCATTTCTCAAGAAAGAGCAATTACTCTCACCTTTGCCAGAACCTTCACACTAAAGAAACAAAGTCAACACTTCTTAATCTGAGATATGGCACTCTGACAGATGCACAGATACACTTCACTACACAAGTAAAACACACACCACAGAGGACAGTGCAGGCACTCCAGCTACTCTAAACACAACCCTGCTGGATCCAAATCAGTTAAAGGAGTTTGGTCCTGGTACTGGTCCTGTGTTAATTCCTACTTGGATGCTTTAAAAACTCTTCTAACAGTCCCAAACCCCAAAAAAGCAGAAGAAATCCCAAGGACACACAGTAGATTACACCCAGGCTGTGCTGGGTTTGGCTAGGATAGACTTAATTTTCTCCATAGAAGAATGTGGTATGCAGCTCTGTTTTGTGCTGGAAATATGGTTGATAATACCTGGATGTTTTAGCTACGGCTGAGCAATGCTGACACAGCAAAGGCCTTTTCTGCTGCCCACCCCACCCCACCCGCGAGAAGGCTGACAGAGTCAGGACAGCTGACCCAATGACACAGGCTCAGAAGACCTCCTTTCCTTAAACATGGAGACATCAGTACCAGAGTGAATGGACATGTAAGAAGGACATACGTGGCACACCACCAAGCCTTGCTAAGCCTGAACCTACTATGAGATGACCTGGTTGTCTGCAGAACTGATTAAACAACCTTCTTGCCACTTCTCCCTGCAACTCCCTGTTTTACACCACTTCAGGACATGCTGCTTGTGCCATACATAGCCAGGGCTGTGCTCAGACCTTACTAAGTTTTGCATGGCTACCCCTACACAATATACAACTCCTTCTGGATCACAGCTGTTCCTGGACACAGTGTAGACACTCTCAGAAAGCACTGCATAGGGGTTACTAATCTGAAAGGGAGCCAGCTCATTCTTTGCAGCTGTGACACAGCCAATCCTCACCTCAGACAAAACTGTGTGTTTTGTACATTCAGAAGCTGAATGTATCTTAATGTCATTCACTCTGACTACAGTAGACTAAAAACTGCTGACAGTAAATGTATTGCTGCTGAAACATTTCCTTCAAACATTCAGAAAGGAGTACTGCTTATTATGGAAAAAGCATTTGCCTAATACTCTTCAAGCCCTGTTTAAAGATCTTTCACACTAGAAGTCAGTGCTTGGTGAATTACTGCTGCATTTCACAACTTCCTCATACAGAAGTTTAAGACTCAGATGCAAAAGGAGGTTTCATGAAAGCAACAAGAAGAAAATTTTAGAAGTAACACCACTTCAATAACATATAAAGCCTAAAATGGTTGTTCCTCACACATAAAGACATAGTAATGTTTTGCATTTGTGTAAACAGATGTAAACTAGAGAACACAAATTTAACACAGGTGATTTTAGGTCAACTTGGAAACTTTATTAAACCATGAAAAATAAATTGTTTGAATTATTGACTTGGTGATGGTAATTCTCATGTCAGCAGCAGATTGGTAATATCTCTGTAGAGACTAACACACACACACAAGGCTGCCAACAAGATTACACTCCCAGTTCCGCTACAGCTTTTACACTACTGTGACTGAAAGTCACTTAATATTAAGAGATTTTTCTCAAAGGATTAGCAACTTCATTTCTTTCACACTTTTTAACAACTTGATGCCAAACTGCTTGCATGGTGAAATTATAAATGCATAGACTAGCTTAAAGAAAGAAAAATGAAAAATCACTGCTCAAACTTGAGCCTCCAATAGATCCAAAAAGCATCAAAGATCATAAAGAACAACTTATCATAATGTCGTATTACCTCCTGTAGAATATCAGACCTCTCTAAAAGTCAAGAGATTTATTATTTTTAACAATATATTTTCCCTAAGAAATAGCTATCATCAGTAGTCATTCTCTGAAGAACACGCAGCAAGACAGCAATTGAAAGAAATTATTTCTGTGGGAAGAAAAAGAGGGGGAAAACCATCTAAAGTATTAGTTATAAGAGCAATGCTACCAAACACCAAAATACTTATCAAACTGGTATACAGGATGAAAATGTTTAATTTCGAGACCATCAGAGTTCATAAAAATTATTAAAGACTGAAAAAACCACAACGATTTTGCAAATTTCTTTTGCTGACATGTTTTCCATTTGAGCTAAAAATACTAACCTGAGCTCTTTTTTCTCGAAGTTCCTGCTGCTGTAACCTTCTTTTTTCACGCTTCTCTTGCAATTTTTCAACCTCTTTTACACAATTAGATTTTCTACGTGCTTAAAGAAAAAGATGCAATTTTAAAATATTTTCAGTATTGCATGAATATAGTATTTACACCGTACATTTCAATTACATTAATTTATCAATAATTAGAATGCATTTCTATCAATTATATTTTCAAGCAAGTCTCTATTAATACAGAATAATTGCACGATTTTAATTTCAAAAATCATTCTTAGAAAAAAAGTAATGGGAATGGTACGATAATTAAGACAACCAAAAAATATATGGACAATGACCCTCAAAAATTATTCGGACAGATACATGTGATCTCTTGGTTTGAATGAAAAGAAAGCCCAGAGAAATTAAAAAAAAAAAAAAAAGGGCAAAACAACACCACCATGGTTAAAAGATAAAAGAAAAACAAATTTTAAATACTAGCAAAATTATGACAAAAATGAACACTTGTTTAGCCACAGCTCTCTGAAAAAGCTCCTCAAGGAAGCCCACAAACAACTGAGCACGTAGACCATTTGTCATTTATGGACAAAAACATAATCCAAGAGAATGTATATGTAATGCCCAGAATGAATGAGTCCTTGATACACGGTTTACATACAAGGGGGTCCAAATTCCTTTTTTGCAGCTTGAACTGGAGATATATCTGAAACAGTACCATTCTGTTGTGAGGAAGAAGCCTGCTCGGGAAGCTGAGTAGGTCGTGCACGTGCAGAACCAACCACTGCGAAGGAAAACCACAAAGCTCATCTGGACATCAAAGAGTAACAGTTCTACCTGTTTCTGAAATGCTTGGTTACAATGAGATAAAATGAGGCCCCTTTACAGACACAACAATTTATTGGCGGTGAGGAGGAGCCATACTCATAGAAGTCTATTAATAAAGATATCTGGTATGCAGACTTGTTTATCCTAGCACTATACACGAACACAACATAATTATTAAGTACCAATGCTGCACATGCATATTTTGAAATACTGCAAAATTAGTACAACTTGCCATGTGGACACAATGAAGAGTGTATTTGGAGATATGCAGTCTTAAAGCTTAAAGTGCTGCAATTTATTACAATTTATTGCAATTTATTAATTTTATACTGTGATTATACTCACAAAACTATTAAGAAAAGTAGCCCTACTGTTTCGCATTCTCTGCATGTTACAAAGTGCTCCAGAGCCTACAATCTCTGGAGGAGCAAAACAATAGAAATATAAAAGCCAGCAAAGTGCACCTCAATCTGTGAGTTCAAGAAACAAACCTTTTTGATTCTATACCAGAAGGGATAAAGATAACAATCAATACGTCTAAACTTATGCATTGATTCTACACATGCTAAAGATGCCAATTTCGGAAGATGCTGTGATGTCTGTTCCCAGTGAATGTAGTGGGAGTGGTGAGCATGCAAGCTTCTTTGATAGGGCTGAATGCTTTAAATTGTTTTTCAAATAGTTGCTTCAAGCAGCTCTGCTTCAGCTGGCCCACTTCCTGCACACACTTCTAACTGAGTCTGCCAGAAAGTACAAAAGGGAAGGTTGAAGGTATCGGTTTTGATTAGCAGCCAGAGATGACACTCCAAGCAAAGGGCAGCTCACTGTGTAACATGCAGGCAACTATGGAAACAGGTTTTAAACAGGACAGAGAAGACAAATGCTCTGATCATTCCAGGTATCATGGGAGATCTAGGTTACAGCACAAATTGACTACACAAAGTAAGACAGTGTGCTGAGAAAAGCTGAATTACAAGGACAACAAAGAAATATATTTAGTCCAACAGTGAATAGTAAGAAGCATGACACCTATTAACATAAAAGTTAAAGGGTTATTCCATACCAAACAGTTCATTTACTAAAAATGATAACACATATGGATTTGAGGACAGTCCATCATTAAGATGTCTCCTATTTAAGGCACATTAGTCTGGGGGGAAAAAAAATGCTCCCCATTAGATTTTCAATTTGGGTAATACCCCCAGAGGCAAAAAGAGTCCCGATTATCCACCAGAAGAGTCTGATTACTTGCAAGCCCATTTGTTTTCCAAATTTAAACAGATGGACTGGAATCAAGTCTGAATTAAAGATAGTAGATCAATGTTTGGAAGAAGAATGATCACCATCATCAGTGCAAGTTAGTTAAGCTGGACACAGGAGAGGAAATCAAAACAACAGACAGTAACTATTCTTTCATATGTTGTAGCTGCATTACACCTGTACTCAGCAAATACATACTTTTCACCTATGCTCCTGCAGCATTTCAGCATTTTTTTTCCAGATTTTTCACTATTAACTGTAGAGTGAGAAAAAACCTGTAGGACTTAAGCACTCTTTGAATGACTGTTTACACAAAGGCTATTGCTAAACTAAGTTAAGAAATTGAAAGCATAACAATTTTAAGTGCACTACTTAGTGCATATTCAAATATTCAAATAAGGGGAAGATGCTTAGTCCTCATGAGAAAAATTCACACCTGATTTAATGTTGCATAATTAATTATCTTCAAATTTTTATACCTTCAGTTAATTCAGCTTAACTTTCATAAGGCTGTATTGCTTCAACTTGCATTTAAATATTATTTGTATAGTACAAACTTCTAAATATAAATAGGAATAATTCTAGTAACTACATACCATGTTTTACCATGTCATATGTATACATACCAAATGAGAAATGCAAAACTATTACGGAATACTAGACGAACAGGAGGTTAAAATGTTCCCATATTTTTTACTTCCTTGAAATGGAAAGAGATAACATTTACCTCTATTATCTCTGGTAGGAGGCTCAATCTTAGAAGGTAACAGAGTTCGTCGAGTCTATAAAGAAAGAAGTCTCTCTTATTTCATCACCATATTATTGAAAACATAAGCTTCAGTCCCACATCTGCTTCTTTCCAGTGAATGAAAATAACAGATTATATAAATATTAGTTTCCAACTTCCCCTCTGTCAAACCTCTTCTTAAAAAATTTTATGAATCCCTATTCACCACAGGAAAAAGAAGGAACACAGTGCAACTGAAACAGAAGTTAAAAATTCTAGCGTAATATTATATATAGAATGACCGTAAGGTTATAAGGAACATGTTGCATAGACAACACTAACCTTCACGATTTTGTTTACTTTGGATGATGAAGGAGGTGGTGGTAGTGTCTCTGGATTAGGTTCAAGATCTTCATCAGGTGCAAGATCTGGGTTAAGTGAAAATATGCTCTCTAAATCAATCTGCGTAAAAAAACATAAAACACATTTATGAGACTTAAACCCACATAAACCCTTTCCATTTCTCCTGTTATACGTGACAATAAACGGTATACATATTTAGTGGTTTTCCCCCATAGTTTGTTAATTCTAAGATCTGAAATACTTTGGTTTATGTTTGCTAAAAACAGACTAATCTTTGGTCTTTGTATCATTTGAAAAGACATCATTCAGAGAAGAAATTAATTAGAAATGACCAATATATAGTTGTAATTTTGTAAAGTGATTAAACTAAAACAGAAGAAACTAGTATTACTGCAGTAATTTGACAATTACTGCAAAATTCTATAACACAAATAGAAAAGTATTTCAGCTATTTGAAATTTCTTAGACAGTGCAAAACAAACAAATTACAATGACCCAAGAAATCAAACCATACCTGAAACTATATTAAATTTATCATGCTATTTTTTTTAAGGTGTTATTAAATGTCAAACACAATGCTGATAATTGTAAGGGAGGAGGGGCAGGACTGTAAAAATATGGTTTTCTAAAAATGTGAAAGAGCTTTGCTCTCTGTAGACTGCTATTTCTCTTGGTTAACCTTTCAAAGACCTCGCTACAGCATGAATTTTGGGGGTCTAGAAGGATGAGCTCAGCTGATGAAATCACCAGGAATTTCTCACTATTCTTTTCATTTTTCCTGTGTTTTCACAAAACCGGTAAAGCATAATTACTTCTGAGATCCTTCTCCAAATCTCAGCTGAAACTGACTAACATAGTGCAAAATTTAAAGGAAGAGAGGTAGGGAAGTGTTACACAGAAAGACACAGGTTCATAAGGGAAGCAAGGCTGGAAAACTGGTGCCAAGAATAAATAAATAACCAACAAACTGGCAGTTCAATTCCTCAATAATAAAAACACAAAAAGATTCCTAGTCTAGCTCTCCTCCTAGTTTCCTGTTTGAACGATGTGTCATTCTTCCTCTTAAAAATTTGATTTTTTTACTTGTAAAAAGAGAATAACAAGGTCATCCTTTGTAATCTGGTTCTAAATCAACAGATGAAAAGCACTACTTAAAAGCTAATGCACAGAGCTCAAGACATCAAATTTACTGCAATAGAAACCAGAATCTGCTCAATACTTCCTCTGCAAAACAGTCTGTAACCAAAGCATCATCAAGTAAACTAAAATTTATGTATCATTTTTATTTCAGCACAAATTCCAAAGTAATATTCATGTAGGTGACACATGTTTTAAAAGAGAAAAGTTCTAAATTATTAAGCCTACCTCTTTCCCTTTAGTATCTCCATTTTCAATCCATTCAACAGTTACACTTTCATTATCTTCATTTAGGGATGTTACCATAGCTTGGTGAATTCGGCCTAAGAAAGAAAACACAAATGATCATTTATTGACTGGTAGAAAAAATTTCCAGAGCTTATTTTCATCCTTGCACAGAGACAGGTAGAGAGAGGTAGGAAGTAGAGGGTTGAAAAAAATGAGGTGATAAATAGAAGGTGATTCCACACCTTTGCAACTATGAAGTGGCTCAGACCTGATCCACCAGTGGAGGCTCTAATGGGGCAATCAGCACCCAAGTGAAAAGCAGAATGAACAGGTAACTGAGTGGTACGTAAGCAGAACACCACATGAAAGTCACGCCACTTAGATTCTTTTTCCTGCAGAGAAGAAAACTCCCATACCACAAAATTCCCACAGGTGGTAAAGTTCCAGGAGATGCACTCCACAAAGGTTTGTTGTGTATCAGCTTCTAGGCTGATACAAGCTTACACATTGCAACACAGAAGTGAAGCCCTTTGAAACTGTATTCTGAGATCCATTTTTATGGCCATTCAATCAGTTGGTAGTCCAACTAAAATTAAAATGCCTGGAAAAATAATACAAACCGTTACTTTAGAACGAGCTACTTTCACAGACTGAGTGCTAAGCACAGTTAAGGTGCTTTTGCTTTGACTTCTCCAGTGAAAAACCCAAAGGCAGCAAGTTCCCATAAAGTACAATAAAACCAGCAAATTTCCAGTAGGAATAAGGATTTTTCCTCTAAAATATGTAGTGCACTGCAATATTTTATGTCCTACTTCCTATGCATGGTAGAGAAGAGCAGAACAGCCACGCGCTGACACAAAAGGATCAAGGTGTCACATTGATTTCATGTCCATGCTTTGCCCTAAGAGTACCAAGAACTGAGGTTTCTAAAGAAAATGAGTCCAATGCAATGGCTCTTCTCACTCCTCCTTCAATAGTATGAAGAAGCAATCCCTTGTTCCACTCTAGGGCCACAGGCAGCTCTCAAAGCATGAGTGACCATCCTGGAGCAGTCATGCATATACTGCTGCTGCTGGGCACCTGCTTGGGATGAAACACAGCACAGACAGCACACATCTGTTGCAGTATGGGCCTCCTCTGCCTTGCACCTTCTCTTCTGCCTTCCTAAAACTACCAGCCCCACAAATACCCTCAAGTTTTCTCCTCTGCTGATTGTTTCAAACTTTTCTTTTAGCCACTTCAGTCACAATTTGACAGTTCTCCAAAAACATAAAAATTAATGTTTTTATACAGATTTTATAGTCTCAGCCTTCTAAGGCCTGCTGAGAGACAGAAAGAGAGCAAAACCTTGAGTGGTATCCCAAATTACCTCACCTAATGGTGTAGTAATAAAGGTATTCCACTAAGTTTTTTCTACTATAAAGTCTGCCTAAACATTCATATCTAGTTAAGACTCATGAAGAAGAGAGACTATGGGCAAGTGTCATGGAAGGTAACAGCAATGCTCTGTACTCTAACACAATGTGTGGAGGAACAGCCTAACTGCGATTCAGGCGAAGCGCAGCGCTCAGGGACCTCACAGAGCAGCTGGCAGCCTTGGGCAGCACTGCCTTCACATCTGCGGCACTCACCTCAATGGCAACACACATCATATATGGATTTACAACCTCCACGCCTCTCCTTGCCCAAAGCAGAACATTCGCTCCACCATTAAAAAAAGTTATGCAGTTTTTTAACATTAAAAAAAGAGCCTCCCCTTTTGCTTCACTTGGTTCCTGTCCTCTGGCATTTGCTTGTTTTCATTTCCCTGACCCATGCTTTGTCTAAACAAATCCTTGCATTTGTGCTTCCTCAGCACCATTCTTGCAATCCTCAATAGACCTCCCCATTAGTATTTCAGCATTTAATAACCTCTAGGGACTTAATTTTGTGCAAGAACACTCCGTTGTAGAACTGTTTCAATGAGCTATCTGGTCTTTCAGCAAAGTAGTCACAGAGCCATCTAAAAAAGCCCTACTACCTGCTTCTGTGCCTTGTAACTTTTGACAGAGCAAAAATAAAATTAAAAAAGGTTTCATTTTTGCCATAACAAGTGAAAAGAGATCAAACAGAAAATACCCCACTCTCTCAAAAACACAGTAAGCCAGCATGTTGTAACAAAAAAACAAAAATCACAATAAATCTTCCATCTCTGTGCCAGATTTCATCTGTTCTCTAGCCAACAAAGTCAGGACTGAATAAAAACCACAAAAAAACCCAACACTAACAAAAATAAAAGTTATGTCCATCTTCCAAATATTCTCAGCTTTAACAAAAAATGTTCACTACAATGTTGAAACTGGCAGTGTAGTCATACAATTTGTTGCTAAAAATTCTTCGCATTACTAAAAGTTTACAGGTTATTTGAGTGCCATATAACACATTTACATCTTTACAATTGCCTCTTGCTCTCTGCAAACAGTATTCCATTATATTTTTCTAGTACACAGCTGAATACAGCAGCTGGGAAATTCAGGAATGCCAGCAACCAATTAGGCTGGCATAAACCTCGTCTAGCATATAAAGCAAGACCAAGCTACAAATGCTAAAGCATGAGAGCCAAACCAATCTGCACAGAGTGGTTCAACATAGTATCCCTAATTTCTGGTGCACTTTCTAGAGCTGGTATCAGAATGTGGCATGTAAATATGTCTATGTAAACACACGGACAAAATGTGTCTGAAACTGAAAAAGTAACAGGTGATTCAAGGAAGAGCATCTTCACATACACCTCAAAAACAAAAGAAGAAAGTAGAGCTGATAAAACAAACTATTCACTCAGCATTCTTTTAATTTCTAGTCCCTCTCCTTACATGATTAATATTCACATCACAAGCAACTTTTTTTCTGGGAAGTTGTTCCATTGCTACAGGGCTCCCCAGGGAAGTGGTTACAGCACCAAGCCTGCCTGAGTTCAAGAAGCATTTGGACAATGCTCTCAGGCACATGGTGTGATTTTTGGGGTGTCCTGTGCAGGGCCAGGACACGATGATCCCAGTGAGTCACTTCCAACTCAGCATATTCTATGATTCTATAGGGCTCAAAGCTAATGGTGAAGTTATTTGAAAAAGCATATTCGTGTAAATATGTTCTGTCATACAGTACGCGATATCTGGCTTATCTCCTACTGACTAAAGCATGCAGAAAATACTGATGCCAATACAGCAATACAACACAGAACTGTGTGAAGCCAACACTTGATAATTACCCTAAAAACACATACAATATTCTTATTCTAATCAATAGAAATGAAGAACAACTCTCCATTCCCTTTCTTCCTAGACATCTGATGAACATTTGACAAACAGAAGGAAGAAAGTACACTGATCTGACCTGCAGACATATCAGGTAAATACCCTCTATTTTAAGAGCTTGTAAGGCAGCTAGTGGTGCACAAAAAGGTTCAGGAAAAACAGCAAAATCAAATAACCAGGGTTAAATCAAACATTTTAACTAACCCCCAAACTAGGCAGAAGTACCAAATGACTGCAAATACCAAGCTGTACTTAGGTCCTTACCTCTAAGCAAACTGTTCATTTTCTACCTGCAAAAGTTCTCCAAACCACCACAATTTTGAAGCAGTGACTAACAACAGTACTAAAACCACAGCCTTTTCTTCTTCCTGCTGCTTTTCAGAAACATAAGTTACCAGTGTGAAATACGGACTGTTTTTCAAATTACAGTCTAGGCTATGGCACTGGCTGACATGTGACTGAAGCCCCTTTGCAGTCTCCCAAGTGACTCAAGTCACCAAATAATGCCTATAGCAACCTTCAAGGTAAAAATCACAAGAAAAAAGAAAATTCAAGGCTTAGTGTCAATTGTGGGGATGTCCCTATTCAGACGATCAGCACTTGATGTGGTCCTCCCTGCACTGCACAGACAGTCCTGCTGCTAATCTCCAAAGACAAACGGGCAGTTACTGCTGACTGATGTTACTTTCTCCACATCACTAAAGGTATTTGATTTTATTTTGGTTCAAAATTTCATTTATCCACAAACGAGTAGTTTTATTTTTTTTGTACCTACAGAGTTACACCACTTTTATTTTACTTAATCATAGAGATTTACTTTGGGTTTGCCAGCCTCCCTTATTGTCCTGTCTGTTACCTTAGTTACAGTGTTATCACGCTGTCAAATGGACCGTTAAACATGCACAATGCCTACAATATTTCTAAAGCAAATTCTTAAATACTAAAAACAACATGTAATTTTAATTAAATACATATTTTAATAACATTTTTGTGAATTATCCATAGCTGTTTGCATATCATTTTGCTGTATTATCTAAATGATCACAGCAATACACAAGTCCTTCATATGACACACACACTACAATCACATTTTATCATCTCTGTAAACCTCTACAATGTAACAGACAGGGATTTTGAGAACAGAAAGCAGTATTACCCAAACCAAGCTTCCCATTTCTGCCTGTATATTTCAGCTTTGAATTAAAATCCAACTTAATCTACTCTTGCCCTCACATAAAAGCTACCAAACTCAGAAATATCCCAAGCTAAGATACGGATGTAATTTCTGTGAAAGTACCAATCAAACATAGTGCTTCAGAAAAATAGAGTCCACAGATCTCATTGACAATCCACTAAGGAACGAGGAGGGGAGAAATAAGCAACACACAGACATGTCACTGAACTGTGTATAATACTCAGATTAAAAAAAAAAAAAGAGTACACTTAATGTCCCCCATACAGCTAACAGGACACAAGTGACTTTTTGGTTCCCTTTGCATCCAAGCCCCTCCACTAGGAACCACTAAATTACAACTCACCATGCTCAGCCTAGTTGAATTTGTTAGCTGTCCATACTGAAGCACCTTCTCTAAAGTTACCAAGAGCTGTTTACCGGCCTTGCTGTCATGGGTTTTGCTTCTCTAATAACTATCAAATCTCCAGTTTTTTCATGCTATGATTTGTTGTATTTTTCTGCTAGTGTTTCATATGGCAAGCTGATCTCTAACGTTTCCCTTTACATTCATATCCAATTTCCTGTGGTTTCCCCTGTTACAGGAACACCTTGTTTTTTACTTCCCTTCAAGGCAGGTCCAGTTTCTCTTAGGGGTGGGGAGCTAATACTCTTTTAAGCACATTTCAAAGGGCACTAATTTACATTAATGAGCTCCTCTTGAAACATCTTCCCTTTATTTGCTTTCAGAAGCTTTCAGTTAAATAAATAGCACCCATCCCACCGGCTTCACAAAAGATTTTCAACAGCATTTCACCACTGTAGCACTCTGAAGTTACAGCTACATATTGCCTTAGGTGTCAGTGTCCCAGCAAGAGAGGAGACATGTTTCCAAAGCAGCTGAATTCATAACAAAGTGTCACATCATGATGGCCAACAGATGCACTGGTATCTAGACATTTACCAGCAGTTATCTCAACTGTACTATGCCAATCATCCTATCATTTTTAAGAGAGGGTAAGTTCTCCACCTACTTACTAACTTATCCACAGAAAAAGATATATATTTGGAAGGAAGCACTCTGTCATATCTAGTACATGCTACCATAAGTCCTCTAGAAAACTTTTGCAGAGTTCATAATAAACTGAATACATTTCACTCTTACGCTATTAAGTGGTCTGCCTCTACTATTCACCCAAAAAGCTGCATTAGCACCTTTTACACTATTGGTACTCAATATATACAAACACTTTTACAGACTGCATGTGTTCATAGTCATTTAGTACTCTGTGCTTTTCTTTACAGCTTGTACAAACACACTTGAACTAAGTCTACTTGTTTCAGTATCTGCTTTTCCAACACTGTCAAGCAGGAGGAGGCGCAATATCCCAGAGAAACTTCAGATGGCTTTCCACAGGAGCACTCACTGCCAAACAACAATAATTCAGAAATGGCATTCACTTTTCCTCTTGGCACCTTGTAGTCCACACTTACGTTGTGATTAGCTAGAATATCGAGGTTTTATGCCTGTCATGTACAGTTTATCACCTCGCAACCTATAGCAGAAGCACATTCACTCAGTACCACGTTTTACCCCAACTGTTTCATTCCTGACTCTCCAATCTCCCCCCATGTCATACATCTCTGCAGAGATGATAATCACACTCTAACATAGTAATGAAGTTTCCCAAGAACGATGTTAATTTCTGTGTTCTGACCAGGAATTAATAACTTTAATGGATGGAAAAAAACCAGCTAGGCTGTCAAAAACTGATCCCAGAAGGTACGCTGTTACTTAAAAATCACTAGGTATGCTATCATCCCGTCTTAAACACATTACTTTTCTGCATTAAGATTAATCTGAATAATTTTTCATATTCCAATAAATAGTTAATTGAAATTCAGAGAAACAATGCTGCACAAAGCCTCTCCCATACTGATGTCCTGGCAGGGCCAAGCTCCGGTCTGGTCATCCTGCACTCAGCTCCAGGATTCGTCACATTTACCCACTCCCATCTCTAGCGCACTAGTTTGGGACACAGAGACTAAAAGCACTTCAGTATCCATCCTCCACTTCTTGCTACTACTTTTAGTAAAGGTACTGCACGTTCCTAGAATGACTTGATTAATTTGTAATTTTTAGTGCTCAGCCTGGGTCCCTCACTGTGACTATGATAGTGAGTAGCACAGTGCTGCTACAGGAGCAGACAGATCTGCAAGAGCAAAGCAAGTATTGCTGGGGATCAGACATTCACACTGTGTGTTTTGGAGAGGACTGGGGTGGTCTAACATCACAGGCGGAACACCCTTTGTCAGAGTATGTCATGTACATATCTTAAGTGTATCCCTCCTGTTACATCTCATACAAAAGGAATTTGGTGTGCTCCATGGCTACTTTCACCATGAACTAAAGCACAGCACAAGGAAGTAAGAGATGATCAGAAAATGTGGCCAAAGTCCATTTTTCATATGAACTGAAATCCCTGTTACAAGTGCACTCCTGTGATCCCAAATGGCATGCCTAGAACACTCATACCTCTTAATTCACCTTGTCCTACACAAAAAGTCAGATAACTACATTGCAGCCTCCTACTATGATGCATTTAAGAGCATGAATAGGAGTATGTGCTGTACACCCAGTGATGGGCACAAGAACATGAAATTATGATGCAGAAGGATTGTTGAAGCAGTGATAGACAAAATGGTGCAGTTTACGTCTCCTCTGGAGAACCAGCCAATGAAGTTCAGGCTTCCTGTAGGAGGCAGGTCAACTGGCTCACTCCAGCTGAGACCCTGCACATGTGTACAGAGAATTATCACAATACCAGGACACTAGACTAAAATCAGATGCAAGATAAATTCACAATCACAACAGTGCAAATTACAAAATACTTTGATCCTCTATACAAGCAGATTACATGCAAACAAATACTAATGAAAGAGGGCAGTGGGAAAGTGAAGCACTGTTTTCTTTCATTATATAAGCCTTTCAAAACATTGGCTACAAACTTACACATCATCTTCCAATCTGGTATTCAGTTACACACCAAATTACACTAAATTTGCCATCTGATCCTTTGGCAAGACAGCTTTCAAGGTCCTCAGATGTCATGACTTCAAAAGTCCCTCTCAAAAATATGAGATTACAGAAAAAAGTGGCAGATGAAAACGAATGTAAATTATGGGTTCACAATGCTGAAACTGGAACTAGGTGTTGCAACTCAAGAGATCCTTTAGCTAACAGTTCTCTAAAAACATCACTGACTAAACATGCAGCTGCAATTACAAGAAAAGCTGGTAAAACTTAAAAGCAAGTATCATTTTCAAAGTATAAATAAATAAAACTTAGGTATACCCACATCTCAAATACTGTGGCATTAGTCTTCACACCACAAAAAAGGTGTAGTGAAGTTAGAGAAGAGTAAGAGAAGGACAACTAAGAAGACAGAGTATAATAATATTAAGGCAAGTAATTCTGCTCACTTTCAAGGGAAAGACTGCAGGTGGACTTGGTTGCACTTCACAACCATAAAGGACAAAATGAGTGGAAACTGTTGTTCCCCATATCCTGCAATACTAAAGCTGGGAACAGTCTCTTAAGGTGCAGATAAAAGTGCTCATGTACTTTTTTCTATGCAGCAAGCAGGGAACTTCTTGATCTTGTTTCTGCAGGAGGCAGATAGTGAAGTTTGTGTCATGGTTTGACTCTGGCTAAAAGCCGAGAGCCCATACATAGATCTAAAATTTCTCAGAGAAGGGAAAAAAAAAACCCCTCGACTTTTGTGATAAGGATTACAAGCAACTGTTTATTAACTACTTCACACAAGCAAAACAGGCTCTAACTTAGAATGTTAAGAATTTACTACTACTATAACTATTACTACTACTAAAATCAGAGCTTAAGAGTTTAAGGGTGAGCAGTTTGATAGTTGTNAGCTCCGCGTAGAAATCTTCCAGTCTTTCCACGGATGTGCTACAAATCCTTGCTCCTATGATCCCCCACAGTTTTCCTGGGGCCCTATTCCAGTGTTTAAGGCATCTTCTCTTTCTCCTCTCCCCAACCTTGGTGTTAAACTCCTCACCCTCCTGTTTCTTAAGCCGCCATGATGTTCTGCGCAGCTTTTTTTTTCTCTACTCCTTCTTAAATATGTTATCACAGAGGCGTTGTTGCCTGACCTTGGCTAGCTTAGAGCAGAGAAAAAACTCTAGCAGCTTCTTAAAGAAGCCTCTCTCCTAGCCCCCCCAGCTAATAAAAAACTCTGGCTACTTAAAACCACAACAGTTTGGTAACAAAGGTATTAGATAAATTCACAGACAACAAGTCTATAAATGGATATTTACTACGACTAGGCAGAGTAATTATATTCTAGATATAATTCTGAACAGTGGGGGAAGACAAAGTTTTTGGACAGCAGTAGTGCTAACCTGCTTTCCCTAAACAGCCTCTCCAACAACTGTTGGGCAAGATGAACCATCCATCTGATCTACTAGGGTGCTTCTCATAGCAACGGTGAGCTTACTGTAAGTGGTAAGAAGATAAGGAACCTCCAAAAAAGCAAAAATATTTAGCAAGATTTAAAAAAACACTATCTTTGCCAACTTCAGTAAAGGTCTTACAAGGAGAGAAGGAAAAAGTTTTCATTCACTTTTCATGAAGTAATCTCAGTTTTGTCATATATTCACATAGCAATATCCCTTCCAAAGTGTAAAAAAAAAAGCCCAAACCAAAACAATAATAATTAACCATTTTCAAAATTCCTGCAAGATTTTCCAATGCGTGCTGGTCCCTTTTATAGCCTTTTTGAACTCCCTCCAGTTTTCACAGTTAAGAAAGACTAAGAAATTCCTGGCAATGACATTCTCACCTGTCCCATGAGTCCACAACGTGCAAACAAGCTGCAGGAATAGTTCAATCTCTTGTATTTAGGTTTTTTTAGAGTTTTGTAAAACTGGATATAATTGGACATCTTTTTGCGCATTTGGTCAGCTGTTACTTGGAGTACTTTAGGAAGATTCTCCAGGCTGCTTCTGTAAACCCTTTAAAACTGCTTCTCAAAGTTATCTTTCAGAATACTTTGCTACGCATTTTTGCAGATCCAGGCATTGTGTGTTCAGTATAAATTTCAATACATTCATGATGTGTAGGAGCAAAATTAGATTCAGTCCATGCCCTTGTATGGTATTGGCTGGGATAGTTATTTTTCTTCCTAGTAACCAGTACGTTGCTGTGTTTTGGATTTAGTAAGAGAATAATACCAGTAACACACTGATGTAACACTGTACAACTAATGTTATGGTTGCTGTTAATTAGTATTTACCCTAAATCAAGCACTTTTCAGTTTCCCATGCTCTGCCAGTGAGTAAGTGCACAGGAAGCTGTGAGGAAGCATGGCCAGGAGAGCCAACCCAAACTGGCCACAGGGATATTTCACACTTTTACAAGAACACGTAGTGATAGTACAAGGGGAACAGCTTTAAACTCAGAGAGTAAGTTTAGATTAGGCATTTGGAAAGAATAAGACTGGAGGGGGCTCAGAGCAACCTAATTTAGTGGAAGGTGTCCCTGCCCACAGTGAGGGGGGTGGGGTGATGGAAGTAGATGATCTTTAAGGTTGTTTTCAACCCAAACCATCCCATGATTCTGTGATTCCATACCAAAGAACATTATGTGCAATATATAAATTTGGGGGAATTGGCTGGGAAGAGTCAACTCACTACCTGGGGACTGGCTGAGCATCAGTCAGCAGGTGGTGAGACCTCTTATTATGCATCACTTGCCTTTCTTTGGATTTTATTTCTATCTCTTATTGTTGTCTCTTTTTCCATTAAAATCATGTTGCCATTGTTATTATTATTGTATTTCAATTAACTAACTGTTCTTTTTTCAACCCAGGGGTTCTAACTTTTTTTTTTCTGATTCTCCTCCTCATTCCACTAAGGCTGGAGGCGTGTGGAGTGAGCAAAGAGCGCTGTGGTGCTCAGCTGCTGGACTGTCTAAACCTGGACTGTCTTTCAAACAGCACTGGGGTTTAGTGGTTGTTGAAATTTGCTTAGTAACAGGATTTAACATTGTGATGGATGAAAATAGCGTGGTGAACACCACTTGCAAAAGATTGAGAGACTTGGACAGTCTTCTCTCTCCCTTCCCCCTTCTTCATTTTGTATGTTGTTTGAATAAATGACAGAGACCTCCCTTTTATGAATTTTCTCTACTTTCCCTGAAGTTGACAGTAGCTGCCTAGAAACAACAGCTTCCTGGATCACATGGAAGACTTCTACCAGCGTCTTCTACAGATGTTTTCAAGTGGCACTATTTGCCTTTCATGCCCCACATTGTCAAATGATGGTTTGTTGTTTGTTGGGGCTTTTTTTCCCATTTACTTAAAAATATTATGTTTAGTAGCAACATTTACCATTACTTGGTCTATTCCAGAGCTGCCAACTGTTGACCTTGGTTAAAAGTGAGAAGACTTTATTCTCGTGCAAGTTTAAAATTTGTACTTTATTCTAACAAGGTTCTAGAAGCTTAAACCAACCAACAAGAACCTTTTAAGTAGATTTTAATTCTTCCGTGTTTGATGAAAGCTTATTGTAACTTAAAAATTAGCTGGTTGTGATTAATATTCACCTCATTCATCACCACCTAATAACAAAATGTCAAAATTAACTGTGAAGTTCAAATCATAAAAATTTAGAAACACAAACATACATAACCCAAAATGGGATCAGAAATTTTGAGTATTCGCAAATCTAAGTATGCATGTATTTTTCAAAATGAATTTATTTCCACTGCCATCTTCCTAGAACCAGAGATCCTCATCAGCACATCCCTATGCACGCCTGCATCTCTACCAAACAGTTCTATAGATAGTTGAAAATACTCCTCAAACTCCACACGTGGTTCAGCCACTGGGGAAAAGCAACACCTTTTAGAGACTACTAAATGTAGTCCCTGTGCAAAAAGATTTCTAGAGCCAAGCTCTGCAGGGACACAAGACATCCCTGCCTTCTGAAGATTTAAGTTTTAAACAAAGCCCACCCTCCATCTCCCTCCCCTCACATGTTCACTGTATTCATTCATTGAAGGCAACTCTCACAACAGTCCTGTAATTAACAGAACAGATAGAAAATACTACAGTTCTGATATCTGGGATTACACAGAGCTGTGAGTGCCTGATGGAAGCTATGGGTACATTAAACTTGCACTTGGCAGAGCTTAAATGGGATTACTGATAACTTGAAAGCAAGTAATATTCCCCTGCCTGAAAAGCATATATCTAAATCATAGTTTTAGTTCCCTGCCCTCCCTTCCCCATTTCCCTACAACACACCAAACTAAAAACTAGCCCCAAAGCGGCTGGCAGACAAAAGAAGGCTAAAGTTACCCATCCTAATAGTCAAAACTAACTGTAGCTAACTTAATTATGACAAATGTATAACAGTCTCACAAAAGTATGAAAATATCTGCCCAAACCCAGGAAAAATTGCTCCAAACAATATAGTTAGGAACATCTGGTTTAATGTCTACATTCAGTCCACTTTTGAGAACAATTTAAATAAAACTTCAAATACCAAGCTGCAGTAAGACCCAGAGGTCTGGAATATACAACTGCAGGCAAATTTTTAGAAAGGATGTTAGAACTGTTAGCTGTTCCCTTCAAAAACATAAAAAAACTTCTCAAAAGCTGCAAGTCATAAAACTGGAAAACATACATAAACTTTCAAACAAGGAAAAAGAACTGTTCATTTAACTCAAGGCTTTTTCATGTTCTTGAAATAGATGAATAGATATGACAAAGAATGTATTACAGCAACATAAAAACCCTCAACCCTGCATCTGGAAATACACCCTGAAAGCATATATGCTTTCAGATAATTTTATCTGTGCTACAGAAGCATCATGAGAAGTTGACTACTAAAAGCCAGTGTGTTCTTAAAAACTCCTCAATTTTAAATTACAAATACCATCATACCTGACCGTATACTATTTTTCCTATACATTCTCACTACTGAACAAAGTCAAGACTGCTTAGTAGTCTTTACTGTTGACATCCATATCTTACTTCTTGCATTACCTTAGAAACTTAATTTAATTTTGAAGTTAACATAAACCTTTAATGTATCAAAAGTAACGAAATTCTTTTCCTCTATGGAATACACATAATGTGAACAATCATAGCGAACACCACATTTTGGCGCTCACCATGGGTTGACCACAGCATTCTCTTCCTGATCCCAAATCCAGTCACACAGTACGGTGAGGAAGACAATGTAACACAACAAAATATAAGATAGGAAGAAAAGTTAAAAAAACCAAACCACACTTTATGATATAAGCAGGAAAATTTTACAAAGCAAGAACTTAAACAAGAACAGAGCAATAAAGTGAATTTACTCCATTCTGTTACTTATTTCTCGATCACAATAAGAAAACTCCCATAGTGGCACATTCCACAAGTCAAGACAGCAAATATGCTACAGATTTTGTGCTCCAGGAGAGGCTAGTAATTCACACTCATTTCTCTACATTGTTCCACAGTAAGTGGATGTACGAAAGTAACTCTAAATACTAGTTCATCTCCTAGAGCAAACAGAAAGAGATACTTTTGCAATGACATTACTTCTCAGTCAGGCATGACTTACCCATAATTTATCATGTCATCCCACCTTGACAAGGTGAGAATTCATGCTTGGTGCCAGAGCAGCATGGCAAAGTCTCCCATTCACAAAGCCATAAGAAGAAAAGACAAGTAACACTTGTCCTGGGCAATAGGCCATCAAAAATAGTGGCTGGAAAAAACAATGATTTTACCTTTTAAATGGAAATGAAGGATAGATCCCCCATAACATGATTAGAGGGGGAAAAAACATGCAATACAAGCTGTGTGACCCCAGTTTCCATATAAAAAACAGTGATGTCTTTAGAACTGTACGTAATGCTGTATTAAACACACTTATGGAACAAAGATGAGAAGATTCTCTGAAGACTAGGACTCAACTCTTGTCATTCAAAAAAGCTATTTATACAAGATACAGAAGGCCTACATAAATATCTGAGAATCCGTGAGTTACAGTGAAAATTCACTTACTGCTTAATGAAAGCTGAATGCTTGAAAAGTGATTTTATATAGGACACAGAAAATTTAACACATCCTCCTGGTCAAATCTTCTGAGGGAACAATCTCCAGAAACTCTGGATGCCACAATGAGAGCCACACTGGATAAGCAAGCCCAGATGTTGGACTCATTAGCTGAACCAGCAAAAGCAGATTTCAAACCCTGGGTGTGTTGTGGCTACTATGGAAGCACAAAGACACATTGTGTCTGTACGGCTTACATAGGGATTAGGTAATTAAATCAAATGATTTAAATGTGGTAACAAAAAAGTCTTAATCACAGGGAACAAATAGATGTATGTCACCAAAGGAAAGAGTAAAAGCACATTACCATTAAATCTATCCTCAAGAGCTTGTAAAATAGGATGAGAACCCAAACCTGAACAGAATTTTTATAGCATCATTAAACCTTCTATCCTGCTATAAAATAGTTCTTGCTATTGGGAGTTGTAAGTGAAGATCAAGATCATCATACAGGATTCCCCAGAAGACAGAGGATGCTATGGACCTCTCAACTCTTTGAAACATGAGTTTCATAGAGGTTGAATTTTAAAGAAAAAAATTACAGCCCTGACTGTTGCAAAAATGTAGTCTCATTTGTATGTGATGGTGAAAACAGTTACCATGATGTTTTGGTAAGACTCAAGGAGAGAGGAGGTGCCAGTAGGTTTTTGGGCTGGATGGATTATCCTCAACCATGACCGGTTCCAGCTGCTTCAGAGACAAATGAAAAAAATTCTTAAGTAGGCAATTAAAAATAACACAGCCACAGGCAAGATTTCTTCCTATCTCACATCAGTTAGAGATTATTTAAACTACAGACTCAGGAAGAATAAAAACTACTTGCTGGTGTATTTTTTTTAGCTTTTAGTGCAAAACTGGATATTCCTACCATCCTTCTTAGAATTCTGTTATGCTTCTAGATTGAATCATCCTCTGGTAACAAGCTCCATGTGATAACCATACCTAATTTCTTCCTTTTCAATAATTTTAAGGTTTCCTTTTCAAACAATGACAGCTCTCCTGTTCTTGTATTATGCAAAACATGGGCACATAGTCATGATCTTTCTTTTTTACACCATTTGATGGTTAATCCTTAAAAATGCAGCATTTTTCCTTTCCTGAAAGTTCAGTCAAATCTTCAGTCACTCTTCCAACTACAAGAATGTCCCTTGTCCTCATGCCTGTACATTATTTTTGACACAGCGAGATCAGAATTGTATTTGCCCCTCTGCCCCACTCCACTTTTAAAATAAGCAAATATAAAATTAATTTCTCTGTCTTTCTAGATAGTATTTCAGACATGCAAAGACAGAGAGAATAGCAACCGCCTGAGGAAGAAATGGACAGAACACAGGTGGACTGAAAAAGTAAAGGAAAAACATAATCAGCCTCCTAAAGGGCTGCAGGGCAGAAGGGATTTATCTTATTTCAGCAAAAGACTGAATTTATGGGGAAAAAAGTGTAAGAGATTCCTTCTCCAAGTAGTTATATAGGTCTTTGTCATCATTAATGTGACAAAGCACAGGAGGTGTAGATACAGGTGTAAGTTCACACACAAAATGGCAGGCTATTAGTATTTCAGTAAAGGAAATTCGTTAATAAATGCCCATATTTAGACCTCAACAAGCAGCACTTCTGGACAGGATCATTACAGTGGGCAATGGTGGGTGCCTTCTGGCTTCCTCCCCAGGGCCCTAAGCTTTTTTGTTATAAGGCACATTTTTCAAATGTGGAAATGCAATCCATTTTTAGCAATTTGCAACCTAAATCAAAGAATTTCTTTCCTGTTTCCAAGATAGACTACCAAGGCATATTTCAAGCAACATACTGAAATAAGTAGTAAATTTCAACATCAGAAGTTATTATAAAAACCCAAACTATCTGACCAGTTAGTATGCTCTTACAATACACGAACATAACTAGTTATTCCAATTGTAACTGGAAATATTATAAGCAACTTTAGGCAACATTCATATCAATGTTTACCCACTGAGAAAACACAGATACACGGCAAACAGCTCTGCAGCATCAGTCCTTGAAAATGTTGAGTTTTATCCAAACACCGTTTTTCCTGTGTTTTTGGCCATGACTTCTAACAATGCCTTTCTTTTGTACAACATCTATTTTCTATTCAATCCTACAATAAATCTCTCATGAAACACTTAAGGCTAATTAGAACTTGTCAAAATGACAGAATATGTGACTTTTCTTTCCAGAATGTTCTGGTCTGACTTGTAGCATTCATGTTTTACCAAAAATACATTTCTTTTAGCCTTCCTTTTTACTTAAAAAAAAAGTTATGTGAAATCAATAAACTCTGTATTCAGGAAAGTGTTTAATGTAAGTGGTAGACAGACAGAAAAAAATGCACTTTTACACTGATCCCACTACTAAAACTCTGTTCTTCTTTGGATTCAGCAAATAAAGAAAATTTAATGAACACTATGTCTAACTCTCAAAATAACATTCAGTTTTAAAAAAGGACTCCCTACAGCCAAGACAACACGTAAAAATAAAGCCCATATGAACACACCCTTTTCTCCAAAAGTTGCTTAAATAGTTTTAATCGTCCTTTCCCAGCTAAGGGTAGCTGGTATGACAGACAGCCCTGATTCTACCTATGATACAGTTCTGGGTACAGCAAATCCAGAAGGTTCACTGTGACTGAACCAGAAGATCACACATGGAGACTTCTACATCATCCTGCCCATGCATTTCCTATATGCTAATATCCCCGGGGTCACAGATCCCTCTGGAACTCACTAATTGTGCGGAAAACTAGTGCATCCAAAAGTTTGCTACTGTGTTTAGTGAATCAAATCATCCATTAATGTATTAAATCATCAGAAAAATTAGCCACACTGGATGGGAGAGAGTCTGCAGGTATGACACAGCTGACAAGAGGGACAGGCAGCAAGACCCTCCCTTTGTTAGCAGCACCAAGATCAATTTCAACTGCCTGTGCAACCACAGCTAAGGTTAGAAAACTATATTCTGAAAGACAATGCAAACTAGTTCTGGCTGTCCTTCCATATATTTCTCAAAATGCTCCCTTCCACATACCTAGGACAGTTTCTCCTACAGTTTAATGGGAAGATAATGATATATAGTTGCAGTAGCCTGTATCAGAACAGGGCATATCCTCCAGTCCCAACAAAAAACGAGGACACCTCACAATAATCAGAACCCATCTCCTGGTATGACACTGCAGTCTTGCTCACAAAAGGATCAACTTAACACAAACGCTCAAAATCCTACAGTTTGAGCAACTGCTGTAAAGGCATCCCCCTAGTATATATTACTGATGTGTAATACACCTAATGTGCTGCATCACATGTCTAAGTGATACGGCAAAATAGGTAAATCACTAACAATAATGAAAATAAGTATTGTTACAGTCAAGTTACCTAACTGACTTCTGACATTAAAAAGCGTGTAAAACATAAAAAAGTGTGTAGAAGGGGAAAAACAGAGCAGCAAAGCACTTTCATGCCTTAGTTTCCAAAGGCTTAAGAACCAAACAGTAGCATTTCTTAGAAGTTCACACGGGCCTCAGAAATAAGTTTTACAAGTTGCTATTGGGAGGTTTTCTGAAAACCCAGAGATCCACGGGAGTTATGCAAACAACTGCCAGACTGATCAGATTCTTCACGTGACAGACAAGCCACTAGGCACAAATTGAGGGGTTGGCTATAATACAGTGTCCAGCCAACACCAACCATTATTTTATTGCAGGGTTGAACTGCAGCACGGGACACAAGAAAGACAAGCTGCATAAGCCTTGTTGGCTGCTTTTTTCGTGCCTCATGACAAAATCATGCTAACATCAGGGCCTTTGACCTCCAGATCGTTCTTCCCTTAGAAACATCTGCTTATTCTTTAGCAAGCTCCTGGACCCTAGAGGGAAAAAAAAAACCCTTCCAGAAAATCCCAGCCAAACCCCACCCCAGTTTAGCAGGCTTCACAGACCTCACAGAGGCTGACAAAAGATGACATACTGCCACTCAAATCCAAGAGCTGAAGTCATGAGTAACCTGCTATTGATTCAGTCAGTCAACTTCACATTCTAGTTCTCCTACCAAATGGAATCACGGAATTGTTAGGGTTGGAAGGGATGGACCTCAGGAGATGATCTAATCCAACCCTCCTGCCAAGGAGGGTCACCTAGAGCAGGTAACACAGGAATGCATCCAGGTGGGTTTTGAATGTCTCCAGAGACAAATATGAAGCCATACACACCTCCCCGAATCATATGTATTTTCAGACAGCACAACACATCCTCCCAGCAGGAGATGCTGGGCAAGAGGAGGAACACTGGATGCCCAACAGAGAAATTACAACGCATGGGCATAAATAGCAAGCACTCTTCTTACATTTTAATCACAAAGAACATCTAATATAATAACATCAATGCTTTGTGCTGCCAAGCGATGGAAGTGTCCAAAGGCATTCTTGCCAAAGAATTACCGTTGTGTTATTTTTCAGAGCACCGGAGCAGGCAAGAAGTTACCTCTTCACAGGAAAGGCCTTTCCTCCCTTCCTCCCTGCATCACCTCATCCCCTGCCCGAAGGCCCTCCTACCGCCCTGCTAAAAGCTCCCCAGTTCTCCACCCACCCACGCACGGCCCGAACACCCGCTCACTCCCCCTCACGACCACCCGGCACGTCTCGGTGCCCG